>JAAGNO010000060.1:48031-73764 GCA_033439905.1 Ceryle rudis
TTTCTCCTCCGCCCCCCCCCCGCCCCCCTTTTTGTTGTTTGGTTGTTTGCCTTTTGTGTCTGCTTTTTTGTATGTATGTTTTGTTTTGTTTTGTTTTGTTTTGTTTTGTTTTGTTTTAAAAAAACCCCACAAACTTCTGAAAAAAACCTTCCTAAGGAAGGCTGCTGAATAGTCACCTGGTCCTCAGCTACTCTGATGTTCAGGTCAACACCTACCATAGCAGCTTGTTAGAAAGTTAATTCTTCTTTCATCTCAGGAGATTACTGAAGGTAGTGGAACACCCATAATTTGAAGACATGAGAAATTAAAATATTTGAGAATTTCTGATCTTGGGGGAAATAAGGCTAAGTGCCTCATTCACATTTTAATCTGATTTAGAAAAGAATAATCAGGAGGCTGGGAGGAGGAATATTTATTTCAATTAAGTTTCAGCTCAGTTCAATTTAATAGTAGTGAATGCAGCACAGAAGAAAGGCTCGATATATTAACAAAGAAAAGGTTCACCTAGTCAACCCTAACTACTGTAATCATCCCTTATTTGTGAAATTTGGCTGATTAGTTTTCAAAGGAAAAGATTTTAGGGACTGAAAGTGGCATATAGAAACAATGCCATTTCTCAAAAATCAGGCTCAGCCCCCTTGCTTGACTAGAAAACTCCTCCTTCTCTGGCACTAACACCACCGCTTACTTAGAAGCTGTTTTAGGTCTCCCTCAGCAGAGCACATAAACATAACCATATGGTATGAAGAAATTGAGTCACTGTGAAGAAAAGACATCAACAGCCTGTTTTCAAGCTCTCCTTGGTCAACAACTGCTGAAAAGCAAGTGTGGCTTAATCCTCACACAGAGCTGTACCTCTCCAGGGAATTTGGGGCATAGTTGATCTCTGTCTGTGGTACAACCATCTGAAGGGACATTGTGACAAATGAGAGGTGAAACGCAGTCTACTGATATCCTAGGAGGCTGACAGCACACAGATTCGGTCAATCATTAGAAAAAAGAGATTGCACTGCTGCACACTATTTCGGCTCAGATTAATTAGTATTAGAGACACCTTTTATAAAAAAGGATGGAATTTGACTATAGACTAAACTGGTTTGTAATTAGTGTGTTGACCACTTATGAAGCAATTTAAAAAAAGTTTTAGTACTGTTTGTGACACCCTAGAAACAAACGTTCGTTGAGCCTAAATATTAATGTAGAAAATATTTATGAAACAAAGTCCTGCGTACTTAGCATGTTTGTGTCCATTTCACTTGAGACGGTGTTCAAAACCAGTTTGTTCTAAAAATATTATCAAATTAAACTGGATCACTGGAAAGTTAGCTTATCTGCCTCGAGAGCTTAGGTATGCAAATTGGAATGACCAGAAGCAGTATAATTTTTGATTGCTGAGTTATTCAGAGCACTTTCTACATCTCCTTCCCAGGATTTTTCTGACTATAAGTTGTGCCATTCTGCTCCTGCCATCCTGCAACGCCTATCTGGAATGCGTCATCTCTGATCACACAAGTACATCCAATAGAAATTTGTATGTTTAAGGAGACTACAATGTACCCTGGAAGGATGTGAATGTAGCAGGACAGAAGACAGCTGCCCCGACAACTAAGTCTGCTTCACATTCTTTATGAGGTTACTGCAATGCCTGTTTTCACTTCTCTAGCCATACTAACTTCAGTGTTGTTTTTACTCTTCTACGGTAAACATTTTCTTTCCTATTCTGTCTTCAAGTGAGGCAAAAGCTCTCAGATAAAAGAGGAAGCCTGTCCTTCAGTTCTTCTCCGGCCATCTGCATCAGAGACACACATGACAAGAGCTCCAGATCTTCAGGGCTATTCATGTTATTTATACTGCTTGTCCGGTGGACTTTAAGCACACTGTGCCCGTATGACACCTCCACAATATAAATTTTTGACAACAAGCACTTCCCCAACCACTCCCTCAGACATAGTTTCTTGGGCTTGATCAGGATGGATGCAAATATATGCAGGTATCTTAAGAAGAGTTTTTACTTGAGGGAAGACAGAAATGCAGTAGTGTCCTCAAAAGAGAAGAAACTGGCTAGAAGATGGGCTTTCCTATGGAAGAGACAATTGCAGGTTCTTGTTTGATAAACTTTACCCTAGCTCCTGTCATATGCTTCTATTTATCTTCCAGCTCGTGACCTAGCAATAAAAGTCCTTCTTCCTGTTGCTTCTGTTTTGGAGGCTGCCATGCTAGGAGTGAACTCCCATCTGGAAGAAAAGGCTTCCTCCCTGATTTGGGAGAGGAAATGTGGTAGAGCTATCCACAAAATTCCCTCAAACTGTACAGGTACGGATGCTGTTCTCCTCTTGTTCTGTGTTTTCTTCTAATTGCTTGGGATTCTCTGAGGAAACAAGCTGATTATTGCAAAATGCTCAAGTAAGTAAACCTTTATGTCTTTTGATGAAATATAATCCTTTCAATGGGAAAAAATAGGTTTTGATTAAAAAAAATGTGTCCAAGGCAGTTTTTCTCTTGGCTGATTGAAATTTCTTCTGGGAAGATGACCCTTTTTTTTTTTTTTTTTTTTTCTCTTTTTATGACTATCTCCACCAACAATTTGTATGTTCTGTTTCACTGGTGGAAGACTGACATGATTGAGAGTCACCCCCAAATGATCTGGTACTCTGTCATAAATTTTGCCTGAGCAAATACCTCCTTCCAAAAAATCTCTGCAGACCTTTCATTCTAACCAAAAAGAGTGCAGAAAAGGGGCTGTTACCTCTTTTTAGTTTCTAAAGCTAAAATAACTGATCAGGTGGTAGACTTAAACCTAATAACACAGGATAATGAACTGCATTTTCATGTTATGTGAACAGAGGAGAAGAATCCAGCAAATGAGAGATTATTTAATTTCTAAGAACAGTGACTCTATTCCTCTCACAGACTTTTCAATCTATAGCAATATCTAGACAACTTGTTTTCCTTTTCTTCTGTTCTGATTTCATCCTTGAATACTTTTGAAGCAAGTGTATATTCAAGAGCCCTACTGTGTTATTTTTTAAAAGACAAGTGTAAAATAAAATGGTGAAAAAAAATACCCCCAGCACTGTATTTTCTAACAGCCAAAATAAAAATTAAGGTGTTATTAAAGAAGAAATGTTTATATGTTTATAGATGTTTATATGTTTATAAGCTATGTTTATAGACAAATCTTGCTCTGATATTCTGTCAGTACACCAGGATCTTCCTAGATGCATCATGACTAAGTGCTGTTATAAGAAAATAAAAACAAAGAAATTATTAAAAATGTGTTGTACCTGTTCAAATCAAGGCCCTAGTAATCATCTTCAGACCCCCAAGGTCACTTGGTCAGCTTGTGATTACAACAGCAACTTCAGCACTCAGTATTGTCCTATGGCTGTGGCAGGTCAATGGAAAAATGTTCTTTAAACACCATAAGCATCTGATTGTGCAATACCTAAATCAGTGTCATTGATTATTCACAGTGCTGGACCGCTCAAAGCTGGGGAAGTAATTAGGGCTTTTTGTGTGGATTATCCACTGAGAAAAGGTCAAATAACTACAAACAGTGCCAGAAAACAGGAGCCACCAAGGACCTCAGCCTCTGTGATCAGTTAAGAAATGCTAAAGCAGGGTTTGATAATGATGTGCTTATGCCAGGTTCTACAGGATTTGATCATTCTGTCATAGAAATCCAATGAAGCATGAGTGATGGCTACTTTTTCCCTTGAAGCTTGCTTCAGGTCCCTGATGCCCATCAAGCAAGTTTGTCAGTGAAACTTGACTGAGAAGAATTTAAAAGGCATTTTTTGTTCCAAGGGGAAATGTACATACATATATGTATTTCTCTGTGTGTAAGTAAATGACTGCCCAGTCATTTTATACATATTCTAATTTGGATCCAAATACTAATTTTGTTCCATCTTTTGTTCTCCCTGGTGAAAAAACTGCCTTTGCCAATGGGCCATGCTGCACCCACTCACAGATCTTTTATCAGAATACACCTCCCAACACTCCAAATGGGAAGTCTGTACAAAGAACACCCTTCTCTGCTAATGACTTTCTCTCTATTGAAATGTGAGAAGCAATAAAAGAAGTCCCTAGTTTTGTGACAGCATTTCCAACGTTTGCTGAGTTTACAGGGACACTGCTACTTAGCAACACCTTGTAAATTTAATTGCTGAGCCAGGGTGTACAAAGCATTCCAGTTCCATATGGGAGACATTCCTTACAGACCTCCTTCCCTTTCCCCCAGTGTTGTAAATCTCTTCCCCTCCTCCCGTCTCTGAACTGCACTAACACTTTGGATGATTAGGAATGCAGCAGCGATCAACATTTCCCCCTAATCATTCCTTTCCATTGATCATTTAAATGAGGGATTATTCTGTTTTCCACTTTAGCCTGTGAATCAATTGTTTAAAACAATAGACAGACCTTAGTACAGAAAATTGGTGCATCAAGAGGAACACATAAAGACATCCATTGCACAAGGGAAAGTAACTGTATTACTTGGGCCAAGGGAAAGAGACAGTGAAAGAGGACACACAGCAAAAGGGAACTTAAACAAAAAAGCAATAGTGGTAGCTAACGGTGTGTAGATTTGGCCAAGTAAAGTCAGAGTCTCTAATGCCTGTAGTGAACACACAGGAAAGGAGAACAGGACAGTGCTAGTCAGATGGAAGTGATGGGGGTAATTCACAACCCTCTGACTTGTTTCACCATGGAAGAGTATTTCAAGTGTGCACTAAACACTTGAGGTTTTTATTTTTAATGGAAATCTTCTGTCACTGGCAAGAGAAGTGGAAGACTGACAAACTTTTGACAGGCTGAACAGTTGGGCCATCTTGGTGGATAAAGAGCATGGAGAGATGAATACTTCTCCTAGGCTCACCAAGCATCTAAAGGTAGGCATTTAGGTATTTAGTGTGGTCTTAATCTTTGGACTTACGGTTTTGGCAAAAGAAAATGTCCTAGTAGAGACAGCATTCTTAAAGCTATCAGGGTGGTCCATCTTCTTGAAAATGTCTGCTTAAATATTGTTATCTGGAAAATCTCTGTGTCACTTTCATCTTAGGACCCCCATTGAACTCAAATATTAATGATGTGAAATAAACATTTAATTACTACAAATTAAGTTAGGCTCAGTACTGTCAGGCAGGACTGCAACCCCATTATTATATTTATATAATAAATTCCATAGGTGATTCATTTACCTTTAGTGTTCTTAAATTTGTTATGGTTCTATATTCGTCACAGTATTAGATATCAGGCCCATGTGTTTTGCAGACCTCTGGAACCAATTTATTTGGATTTTTTTTTCTCTTCTTGCTTTCCACTGAGACTAAGCAGGTAACTCAGGTACAAAGCAGGAGGAGTGATGAACAGGCAGAAAAACATAACATGCAGAGTCAGCTACAGCTTCCCTTTGCCCCAGAGCAAGCAGCACTGTGATGTTTCAGACTTTCTGGTAATCTTCAGCAAAGTTTTAATTTGACCAACTGTTATTTAGAAAATATATCCTTGGGGAGAAAAAAAAAAAGATGGGAGACCAGAGGGGAGCGAAAGGTAAAGTTTCAAATGTAATTCAGCCCAGAGTAAAATGCTGTAGACACCACTTAAACCTTGGCAAGAAGATTTACTATTAAAATCATCTATGTACAAAATCTTATTTCACATCCATAAAGCCCCAGGAAAAAGAAATGCAGAGCTTCTGTTGCTGAACTTTTCACAAAACAGAACAACTATATGCAGAAGGGTGCCAGGACCAATTTTTGAAGATATCCAGCTGCAGAAAGTTACGAGGCCAAATGGATGTGGAGCAGAGCTGTCTCTGATCCATGTGTGTTTCCATGGCTTTTGGGGCCGTAACACCTGGTGGGAGAGTGTGGGAAGGCTGGGATTGCAGTGCTGGGCTGAGCTGCACAGCAGCCCTGCCTGCTGGGCACAGGCTGAGGGAAGAGGGAATTTCATATCCTCCTGCTGCTCTGTGCTTCACCTGCACTATGTCCAAATACTTGGGCAAGCAACGAATATGGCTTAGAGCAGATTTTCCATTCCCAGGTGAATTTGGAAGCTGCTCTGTTCTGCAGTTAATCCTTACTGGGATTAGCAGCTTTATCCATGTAACTATGATAGGGAGATTTCACTATGGTCCTGTTATCATCCATACACAACAAGGAGGCTTTGAGTTCTGGCAGCTGCCATTATTTCAGTCGGTAGCAATAGAAGTATTGCTTAACTATTTAATCAGATTTTTATTTTATTTCCCACTACAACTTGTACAGTAAAACTTTATTGTAACATATTGTAACTTCAGGTATATAGCTCTCCTATCAACAGCTGTATTCTGATTTGTAGTCCAATAAACTTTCTCACTGCAGATTTCATGTGTACATTTGTGTTGAGGTGTAATATATCACAGCAGCATTTTTAAACTCAGAGCAATAATGTATTCAATTAGGTTGGAAATAAAACATCTACGTTTCCTTACAATAAATCTTTTACTAAGCCCTCTACATCACATGTTCAACAAGGAAATAATACATGTCATTCAGACTAAGGGTTATTGTAGACTGCTGAGGGAAACATGAAATTCTGGAGGTTTCATCAGTCCTGTGAAATCCTGGAACATGGTAAGTGCACAAATTAGAAAAGGATGTAATATGTGACTAATGACACCTCTTGGGATATTTTTTGAGCCCATATTTACTGTTATGTTCAGTAGGTTCATTTAAGCTGCAGGAGTTGAAAAGTAATACTAAAATTGAGTAAAAACACCTCTGAGTTCATTAGATGTGGTTGTAATTCAAACTCAGAAGGCATTTCTTTTCTACTCTGTCATTTTTCATATTGCTGCAAATATAGTGTTTGAGCTCCTAATAAAAGCATTATATATGATCACATATCTACAGTCCCTGCAAAACACGTTTACGCCTCGACATCTGTAGCAGTGTCTCAGCCCGAGCAGCACCCTAATTCAGCCCAGATGTCTCTTTAAAGGAGATACTGTAGTAGGGCTACTGTTCACAGTATTTTCTGAGCATTGCCTTTATTACTGTAAAAGACTTTGAATTTTCAAGCTTCACAGACATCTGCAGACCCCTTTTTTTTTTCTTTTTTTTTTTTCTTTTTTTCTTTTTCCCTCTGTGTAGGGAAAGGCTGTATCACATGTTTAAATATGAGTAAAGATTTTGGTAATATTCACCCCTGCAAACACCAGTTGTTGACTATACCTCAACCCCTATCTATCAGATACATTATATAGCAAGTATTTCATTACATGCAGTCTCTGCACAGCAGAGCACACACTCATGCCAGTATTGTATCAGCTGTTGCTTCAAGCACTCTCAGAGAGCGGTATGCCAGAGCTCTTTATCAACACTTCTGTCATCATTTCACCAGATCAGAACTGTGCCAGATGGCCTGCAGTGTCTGGTGATGCTTGCTTCACAGCCAGGACTGTGGTGAATGAGACTTCATGAGGATGGGTCCCTCCTTCAGATAGGAGTGGACGAGGGGCTCAGCAGCTATTGCAGCATGGCTGTAAGGAAGGATTCAACCCCAACAGAACTGTAGGGAGCCGCAATACTAGAAGTACTGAGAAGAGCAGAAAACAAAGCACGCTCTTAGAGTAGGGTTTTCCCAGCTTCAGAGTTCTACAGACATGCAGATTTCCCTGGCCAAATTTATACCTACACAACTTTTGACCCCTGCTATCCATACTTTGGAGTATTATCCCAGAGTCCCTAAAGAGCATGGTCAAACTCTGGCTGTCACAGAACCACAGAATTTTTGAGGTTGGGAGGAGCTTCTGGAGATCATCTAATCCAACTCTCCTGCTCAGAGCTTGGTCAGCTGGGGCAGGTTTCTCAAGACATCGCCCAGCAGAGTTTTGATCATCTCCAAACATGGAAACTGTGACCTACCTGGGCAACTTATTTTAGTGTTTTACCCTGAACCTTCTTCAAGCTCAACAGTCCCTGCTTTCTGTCTCTCCTTCTATGTCAGATACTCCAAGTCTTCTAATCATCTTCATGGACCTTTACTGGACTTGCCTCCAGGATGCCTATGTCTCTTGTGTAAAGGGGAGCTCAGAACTGGACAGAGAACTTGTGGTCTCACCAGTTCCGAGTAGAGAGGAATAATCATCTCCTTTGACCTGCTGGTTATGATCTACCTAATGCAGCCCAGGATGCTGTTGGCCACCTTTGCCACCAGGACACATTGCTGGCTCATGTTATCTTGGTGTCCACAGGGACTCTGAGGTCCTTTTCTCCAAAGCTGCTTTCTGGATGGTTGGCCCCCAACCTGTACTGGTGCATGGGATTATTCCTCCCCAGGTGCAGAACTTTGCGATTCCTCTTGTTTAAGTGCTTTGCACTTCTCCTCCAGCTGGATCTTTTTGTGCCCAAAAGTTCAACCAGCTTTCAGTACATTTCACTGTCCACATACCTAGTCCATACTTCATCAGTTTGTCAGTGAGGATGTTGTGGGAGACAGTGTCAAAAGCCTTCCTGAAGTCAAGGTAAACAATATTCTTTGCTCTTCCCTCATCCACTAAGCCAGTCAACTCATCACAGGTTGGTTAAACATAATTTCATTTTCATAAATCCATGATAACTACTCCCAATCACCTTCCTGTGTTCACAGGTGAGGCTAGACAATGTCTGGTCCAAGAAGGAGAAAACCTTCCATAGGTCATCTTTTGCATTGCAGTATCTTACTTTGTGATATGCTGACATTGCAGTTTTTGGAAAGAAAGGACAAGGATGTGGGCAATGCAGATGCCCTGGTCCACTGGAGCAGCTCACCTCGTGAAGGCTAAGACAGCATTTATGCCTGTGAGAGACTTTCCCTAGAGAAAAGTTGATATCTGGTATCAGTGGAGTAAGAGAGACTGGTTTTCTACAGAATGTTGTTGCTGGGCTGAAAGCATAGCAAGCCCAGTAAATCCTCCGCATGTGGTGGAGCTTTTGATGAAGCAAAGTGGGTATGATGGTGTGCAGGCGGTGGAGTCTGCTTGGCATGGTGGTGTGGGCACTGTTTAATAGGATATCTGTTAGCAGAGGTGGACTGCTCTTGGCAGTGGTGCCCTTGGAATTTGGAGCTGTTAAAATGTTGCAGATACAAATGAGAGGCACTGCAGCTGCTACTCCAACCTCATCTGCCAACCTTTCTTCATTTGGCCCCAAGCTTTAGTATGGGTGCTTGCAAGTTCACTGGTACTTTGGGCTGAAGCATTTGAAGATATGCAACTGCTAAAAAACTGTGCTCATACCTCTTATGTGCATGCTATTAACTGAGCAACTCAAAGACCAATATTAACATTTTAATTTGTTGTTTTTTATTTTATTTAATTTTGTTAAATTGAATATTACATTAAGAAAGGATCTATCCCTGAACATTTCTTGAAGAAAAATCACACTGATGTCACTTTGCTGTCAAGTAAGGAAACCAGAAGATTTCTTCCTCATACTTGCTTTCTTGTGTATCTCTTTAGTGACCAAGACCTCCAAAATGTACATGGGGATGTCCCACAGCAGTAAGCGCGTTCATATGCAAAATATATGTAAAGTTAGTCCCTGTTTAAATATGAAAACTGTGATGTCTCTAGGACAAAAAAAAAGGAAAAGTACACTATGTGTTTAAAGCACATAGCATATTTTTTAATCCCTCCAGATTAATTTTCAACTCTGTTCTCCCACAATGCCCAGTTAGGCAGCTATGCAGGGCACTTACAAACACAGTACACTTGATGACTTAATAGACAGTTTAAATTTTTTGGGAAAAAAAGTAAAATAATTATTCAGAGTTAGTTTTTTATTTGAAAAAACACAGACATGTGAAACCCAAATTTAATCTCTCATTAAAGAACACAAAACTGAAACCTTTCTGAATGGATAGAACAGTCAACATAATCACACCAAAATATTGTGGAAGCAGCTCTTTATTTCTTTTGTAGTGTAACACCTCCCACGTAGGTATTGTTAAAGTGAGGTAAGGCTCATGCTTTGAATTTCACAGACTACAATCCAGTGGGGGAAGACAGGGAAAGGAAACAATCAGGGAGAGAGGTTGAGCTGACAGTGCAGTTTCTTTGCAGTGACAGCCACGCGTATTCATAAATATTTTACAATGAGGCTTTCAGACTAGTAAATTTAACTGCCACATTAATGGAGCTTGCAAGTTTATAACCTGGACGTTTGTGTGTTGTGAATTCTGCAGATGATGACAGTAAAAGGTTTGTATTTTGAAGGCTTTTTTCCTGTAGAGTGCTTTCCAACTGTAAGACTCTTGTGTTATACAGAAGTTGTGCTTCTTGTATAATACTACATCATCAATTACTAATTCCACTGAAAGATGCCATAGATATACTCTTTATGACATATTCCATGCTGTCCATGAATAAGGAAGACTCTTTCAATGTCCAAGAATATCACAGAGTCATCTCAGGAGAGCTGCAGAAAAAAAGTTGTATGCTTTTTACATTCAGTGCTTTTTACATTCAGTTTTACATTCAATTCTGTTATCACTACAGAGGTTCCAAAATGAAAATGATAAAAAAAAATGTAATCAGAATCAATTATGAGCAAAATGATTGCAACTGGTATTCAGAAATGTTATTAAGACCACAAATACTACTACTCAGCATTAAGATTGATTCCCATAAGTTAGCGTTAAAAATAGTGGTCATTTGGAAAGCTTAAACGTGATTCAGAAAATGGTGTGGGTCTTTCCAATTATTTGGATAAAGCAGAGAGAAAATGAAAAATGGTGTCATAAAAGGAAGACGACATTGTTAAAGAATGTGAAGTGAAAAAACCTAGAGGGTCTGGAAATGTTCAAAGGGAAAAAGCCAGCTATACTGGACTTGGTGAGGGCAGTTGTCACTACCACCCTATAGAGTAGAGGTGTTTTGTATCGAATCTCTTTATCTAACTTCTGGACTCTGACATTATAATGACAGAAAAAAAGTCAAGGGGAAAGCAACACAGACTAAGCAAGAACTTTCTTCTGGAAATTCCTAACCTGTTGTGAAAATCTGATTTGTCCTGATCCTGTTCTGAAACTTCTTTTAATCTGTCACAAGAATTACACTCTTGGCTGCAAAACCAGACCCATCCCACTGGCTGTCATGTCAGGGGAACTTTAAGCCTGTGGCAGAGGATGTGGTTTGATTCAGCTTGCCTTTCCTGAAGCTTCTGCTGATGGTAGTTCTGCAGAGTTTTTGATGAGAACTGAACCTTCTCATCTCTGGCATATTTCTCAACCAAAGCCAAAAATAAGTGCTCCAAGCACAGAAATCCTCCCAATGTAGGTATGCACTATATGCATTTTCCTCTACAAGCCAAGGTGAATTTATCCCTGTGGATGAATGCTTCAGAATTGCTGCCTACCAATAGGGCTGATGGCTGGCTCCTTGACTGTTTTCAGCCAGAGTCCAACCCTGTCAATACACACCAATCTGATTAATCCATCAGCAGGTAGCAAGGTGGTGCTTGTTAGGTGAAATTATACTCAAAGAAATGAACTACATACTAAAAAAATCTTCTTTTTTTGTCTTTTGCATACACACATCACAATGTTTTGCAGCCAGTTACAACCAAACCCACTCTTCTAGATGACTTTGGTCTGAAGGATAACACCCTGTGAAGTGCAGATACTTCTTTCCATCGCTTCTATCAAAAGGGATAAAAACAGTCAAGTGCTTGTTAACACTAACTCAGGAAAATGGCTTTAAAAGTGATCAAATCAATTTCCCTTTATCTTGTTACCTGTGTCCTGAGCAATTTTAAAGAATTCAAGCCAAGTAACTGCAATCCACAACTGACATTTTATCCATACATCTCTTTTTCTTTCTGTTTCAAAAATTCTGCTGTGCATCCCACAGGGCTGAGCCTTCCAAGCAAGATATGAGCCACCTGAGAGGGTATCGTGTTGGAACAAAAGATCTTTGTAAGAATTCCCAAACTACTTCACTTTCTCACACTGCACTGCATGCATCTCTGCTTAATTGTCTTCTAGGTGTAAGAACAGAAGATTGTTCAATTTATTTAGTGCCTAGTGTCTTAGAAGTGCAATGGAATAAAGATACAAGGAGGCTGTGAGCCTTCCTCCACTAGGTTTTCCATTTACACATATGTATGTTGAATATTCCCTAAATGGGTTCATGCGTTTAAAAAACCAAAATGGCCAAAAATCATATAACATATTCTAATGCACATCATTATCTTGTATGCCTAAACTTTCAAAATGTAGGCTTCTCAGTGCTTGTGATACCTGCAAAAATTCATTCTATTACTTAAACGGATATGAAAACATTGCATCTGTACTTTACCATCAGCCTCCAGCTTTCAGAGCAGGTTGTACTTCTTTCAAATGTTCCAGGAAGTAGGAAAAAAGATTGTACCTACCCTGGGACACCCCTCCCTGCTACAACTCTTATTTTTTTCTAAAACTTCTTTGAAAACCTTTCTGGATTTGATTTATTTTTTCATCCCAGTCCCACATAGATACATGCAATAAGCAATATGCCCTCTGCTTGATCCTTTCCAATCTTGTATGCACAGTTATTAATCTTCATAATGTTTCTCAGACAGGTCTTTGTTCCCTAATGACTCCAGGCGCACCTTTGGGCATATTAGTAGGCAAAACCCCTGGTGTTTTTCAGAATACATTTCCCATAGTTTAGTTTATGAAACAAGTTTTGAATGTTTACTTAGGCGCTCATTCAAAGTTGGACCTAGATTTTTTAAAACAGCAAGCAATCGCTGCCTTCAGTGATTTGAGGCTTTTTTCTAGATGTATTTTGAGCACTTAAGATCCAAAGTTTTATTGTAAGTCAGTGTCACTGAAGTCTGTTTTTAAGGCGGACCTTCACTGTGTCAATCATTTAAGCTTAAGATGTGGACTGAATCAATGCCTAAAACCTTTTAAAAATGCTGCAGAAATCACACAGAATTTAGACTACTACATGCCCCGTTGGCAGTGTCTAGAATTATTTTTGTCTCAGAAAAAAATTAATCAAAGGAAAATACACTTCATGTATTACAGCGTCAGCCTACCAAATGTGCATATAACAAAAGCCACAGGATTTACAATAACGTTATTAAAATCCCATTATCAGTGCCTTAGATGACCACTGCATAAAGTCAGCTATATATGGATTTTATGAATTTGCAAGGTTTCTGTTCCTCCTCTGTAGTACAAAATATTGGTCACTGCCAAACACAACAAAAGCTGTATCTGGCTATTCAAGATAGTTCAATATGGGATGGCTATTCATCTGTTACACAAAAAGTTTACGGTGTTTATTTAAGAAGATAAATGAGTGGAGAACCATGGAAATAAATCCTGTAAGTTTTGCTGCAAAATAATTATTTTGCATTTAGAAGTGTAAGTTGTGCTAAACAAAAACCAGATTTGGACAAGATTTTGCATCATGGGTTTTTTTCTGACATAAATATGGCATGCAGGGTTTTCAATGCAATGCAGTCCATGCTGTACAGACCCAGACAAAGGTCTCCTGAATAGCTGACTCTGGTCTTAATAATTTAGAAAGGGATAACCATAAAATTAAAATTCTAAATAAAATTTAAAAAAAAAATAAATTGAAATTGTATTGCCTGGCTGTTGTTTGTTGTTTTTTTCCCCTATTAATCACCAGCTGAAAAACAAGTAGTGCAAAATAAGAAAGAAATATAATATGCATGTGGACAATGAATCATATTTAAAGAAAGCATTATCTTGTATACACAACATTTTGAATGTCATTTGTGACAATTTATTGCGCTTAAAATTCTATAGACTGTATCTTAACACATAATGGTTTGTGATTTCCTTTGCCCAAGAAAGAGAAAAATGACCCTAAATATTTCTGGGTTTTTTTTGAAACTAATACAGCATTAGAGTGTTGCATTTCACAGATATAATGAAGCAGATTTTAAACAAAAATGATAACATATTTGATGGAACATTTCCATGTGCCCTGTGTCTGAGTAAAATCTGTGCCATGAACTCTGTGCTAAGCAAGGCCTTGCTCAAGAGTTTGCAGATTCACTGCTACTTTACTGTTTGGCACCACTGTTCCCTCTCAAAGGCTAAAATATACCTTTAAGTGTCTGGAGTATTATTTAGAGTACTTGAAATCAGAAACTAATTTGTGCCACGCAAAAAGTCACCAGGATTTGTTTCATTTGGAATGATCGTAAGGCCAAAAGACAAAAATCTATCCATCCATCCATCCATCCATCCATCCATCCATCCATCCATCCATCCCCCAATTGAGAAAGAGACCTTCATGTGCATTATGGGAATAGGCAGTCAGTGTTCAGAGGTGGAAGTTGAAAACACAGAAATTCTTTAATTAACTAACATGATATAAATTATTTCCCAGTTGCCTGTCAACACTGGTGGAAATAAGGTGCAGAATTCCCCATGTAAAGGGGGCATCTCTGCCATTGTTTTAAGTCCCCTTTGGGGTGGGGAAGACAAGTCACAAGAAACAAGTAAGGCAGGTAAATTCTCATTATGTGATCTCAAGCTCTGTGAGAGACCCTTCCGAACAACAATTTTGCATAGTTGCTAGTTCACTTAGTTCCTTTTTTGTGGGTTTTTTTTTGTTTGTTTGTTTGTTTGTTTTTGTTTTGTTTTCTCAGCATCTAGTTGGATCCAGCATCAGAATAGGGTAAATACTGCAGATAAAGGCATAGATATCTTAGACACTGCTATTTAAATGCATACTGTGTTGTCCTATTACAGGTGGATAAAATTTCTTTGATTAGTGAGTGGAAAAAAAAGACAGTATTATTTCTTAGTCATATTAATTACAATTAAGGAATTAATGAGTTAAATTTATGCAAGTCTTAACCTATGCAAGAAGACTTTCTTTCACTGTGTTTCATCTGAACATAATTCATTAGACAGTATATTAAGCAAATTAATATTTGGAAAAATCTTTATAATTTTCATGCTAAGTCTCTCAACTCTCATCATTGTCAACTGTGTGATGCCCTCAGTCAAAATGAGGAAACAGCTGCTCCGTAGACTTTATTTTAGAATTAACAATTAACTTTCTTACCTCCCCGTTCTCAGAGAAGAGTCACACTTCCCCTATTACTTCTCAAAGTTTACCTTACTGCTTAGGGTACTTACATGGAAAAGGATTTTCTCTTGAGTTGGAACATAGTCATCTGGGCAGGTTAGGCCAAGACAGACTATATCTCATTCAACAAAATACACTGGACCAAAGTCAGTATTTAATGTTTCCTATTAGTATTTACATGCTACCCATGCCTTTATTAATTCTTAGTTGTGCTACCATGTCCTCTCCATCCTTTATTGTTGAATAGTCTTCTGTCTTCTGGTTTGTAAAGGAGAGGATGTACTCATGAAGAATGCTTGCATATGGAAAACATTGCCAAGCAATTTCTTGGGACACAGTCTTCACTGCGCTTAGTGAAATGCCAAGCGTCCTATTGCCTCAATACTTTTCAGTAGTTCACTTTATTAGGCCCTACCTGTGAAATGAAAAGGAATATGATTATTGAAGAAAGCTGGCTTTTACTTGACAGGTTTCAAGTACCAGATCTAATTATCATGCCATAAACTGACAATTTCAAAGGATAATCTTCTGATAAATACTGTGCTAAAGCCAACACATTAAATGCATTTTCTTATTATGCCAATTGGAATGGAACCAATATTTTCCTTGCCATGGGCACCTTAGAACATGGTCAGGCAGAAGCTGTAACAAAAACAGGTAGTGATTTTATTATAATTAAAGGTAATATGTTCTGCTTCAAACATGGAACTGGACAGCTATTTCTGCAGGCAGCTACTATCCATGATGTGTCATTTTAACAGAGCCACTTGAGAATATGGTGTTCTTGGTGCTATGCATTTGCTTGCATATGTCTATATATATACTCAATACTGCCTTTGAACCTTTTTGGTTTCAACCTCATTAGAAATGAGCAAATATTTCACAGATACCAAAATTATTTAAAAGTTCATAGGACAGGTGATCCCTTAAATTCTGGACAAAAAAAAAGGTTAGAGTGTGAATTCAAAAGTTGTAAGACCTAAGAGAATCCACACTGGAGACAGCAGGATCTTTCATACATTCCAGCCTGTGAACCAAACCTTGCTCAGAGCTCACAGTCAATCAGAAGACAAAAACGATTGTTTTCAGTAGTTCTGGTGCTCATAAAATTACTCATTTAGAAAGAAGGTGATATATTCTGTAAAATAGACCAAAGTCTTGCTCTCCCATTCACTCACGAGACCCACACGATCTGGAGTCCCTTGCTTGGTAGGACTTCCACTCCTCAGAGGAGGTGTACTCTTTTGTTACTGGGATGTTCCCTGTAGTGAAAGCAAATAATTATCTCATCTCCTTAACTTTCCTCTTTGATTTAGGAACATGTAGAAGTAAATGCCCAGCTTGACACCATTATTTATTCTTTTGTATAAAAAGCTCATAGATAAGGCTAGAAAGCTGTGTGATAAAAGCACTATGCCTACCAGTACACCATCTCCACTCTTTTTAGCCAAACAGATGGCACAAAACATGACAAAAATGTGCAGATCAGATTCTCCTCCTACAGTAGTGCTTTCAGATAAGCCATCTACTGAATGTTTTACTTTGGTAGTGTCACCCAATCAAAAGAAAAATACATATCGAGGAGACAGAAATTGAGAGAAAAAGGACAATCTTGTTAGTAATACAATCTTCGGATCTGTAAGTCATGAAGCTGTAACATAGGAAATAAACAAATCTTGCTACAGCCTTTCTGAGGTACAGGTGATAGAGTTCGAATCTTCTCTGATGCTAATTCCAGCACTGGCTATTATTGTTATGTTGCTGAACCTTTTGAACAAAAGGTTAGTATTGTTTCTAAGGACTACGGGTGAACATGATCTCTCCCACCTCTGCTCCCCAAGTGACCTGATTTTGCTGAAGGAGTTAAGGATCTGCCTGCAGGGGTTTTCACCCCAATGTCTACGCTGTTGTGCACGACAGTGGTGAGCAGCATTGATGTACTGCATTGAATTATTCAAGACTGCAATACTACTCTAGTATTGGTGTCTCTGACTCTCAACATGTTCACCATCACTATTGGATGCATCTCTTGATGCATCTCTGTGAACAATATATGTCAGTGAGCTGTGTTTGTTAATATATAACTCACAAAGGTATCTTAGTCTAATCATATCATTGGCCAGCAAAGATCTATGGAGTAATTCTGGCAAAGCATCAATACCTCTAACTACACAGCACTCATATTAATTTTCATATTCAGAGCCATGTCCCATCAGGACAAGAATGTGAAAATTAATTCAGATGACATGCATTTGGTATGGTGCAAATAAACAGTGTTCTGACATATCTCAAAGGCATTTGCATAACTGCAAGGTGCAGGTGCCTCCAAGAATCTTTGGCATGGCTTATGAATGCTGGAGCATTTAGCTTCAGGCTTCCTGGCCAAAATACACTTCTAACACAATGTCAGTAAGAGAAACATATCAGCTTATAGAGACATTCCTAAATCTTACTCTATCAGGCAGTGATGACTTTCTGAAGAAGCTACTGATAACTAGAGGGGAGAAAGAAAAACCCCAAGAGAAGGTGATTGTATATATGGATATGAACCAGCAGTCTTATATACATGAGATATTCAAACCCTTTGGATCAAGTCTCTACAGTAAGTTAGCAGTGCTTTGAGATAGACAACTCTTTTCCTGTTTCTTGCAGTTGCCATGAATTTACTGGAAGCACTGAATTATGCACAATTTGTGGTGCCTTGGGTTATTTTTGTATTATTTTTACGCATTTATAGTATCTGCCATTTTTAAGGCATGTATTATCTTTCAGATTTTTTCAATGTAATCTGGCACAATGATTTTTCTGTGAGATACTGAAACCTGAAAAAAGTATCTTTTCAGTTATCTTGTTTTGACTTAATTCCAAGCAGAAAAATCTATGGATGATAAGCTTTCTTAATATAAGTAATGGATTGGCTATTAACTAACACATGGAGTTGGTTCCACTGAGATAATGAAATGATTCCTATTAGAATCATTGCACAGCTCTCTGTGTCTAGAAATCTGCGCTTCTATCTGTAAGGAGAGTAGGAAAGTGTTAAGGTTTTAAATCCCTGACAAGTCTCAGTAGAAAACATCTTTGGTTGTAGTGTTTGTCCACCACATGGTGCATGCTTTAGAAGGCGCTAAATCAGCAAAACCACTGAATTTGAAATATCAGGAACATGCATCTGCCTCTGAATTCAGTTATACTATGGGTAAAGATCCCGAATAGAATCTAATAGTGTAAAAGCAATGTGGAATTGCATACTAAACATACCTAACCTGTCATTAAAACCTCTAATTACAGCCATCAGATGAGTCCCTGTGCTGCTACTTGTCATGCTATATCTATTTATCATTTTAATGAGAGAAAATAGTATTTCTGATTACGTTGCTTAATGTACAATATATGAAAAGTTATGGGCCTGAACCAGTTTCCATGGAGGTCAATGACAGTTTTGCCACTGTCTTCAATTAGAGAAGGATGTGGCTTTATGACACTAGAGTTTCATTTGCATTAATTAATTTACTTAGTAGGTAATCAAAAACTTGAAAAAACAACCCACTGGCGCATGAGTTTGGCGCTGTATTTAATGCTTTCATTAGGAATAATTGCACTGATAAAATTTTAAGCAGAAATGGGTAAGATTGGTGTACTTGGCAAAATCAAGCTTACCAGCAGTTGACTGGGTAACCCTGAGACTGCCTTCTGTTGCCATAGCCTCATTTTCTTTTATTTGTTAGTGATGTGTAAGATGAAAGAACAACAGTTTCATGCTTTATGGATTTATATGTTTCATACATAATGGAGACATTTGCTCAGTAGACAGTACAGAAGTCGCAGCTGGTGTTCAGGTTAGCAGCCTCACTGGAAACAACATGGATAGATGGATGATGAGGTTAAGGTGGTTCTTCACATCATGGTTGAAGCCAGGCGCTACTAATGTCGGAAGATCCAAACAGATTTTGCTGAATGCAAACACAATCCTGTGGAAGAAGGTGTACATAGTAAGTATGCTTTGAGTCTATATATAACAACTTTCACAGAAAGGACAGGAATCAAATGATCTTCTGGTGAGCCAGTGACAGCTGAAGGATTTTACAGTGGCTTGCTGGAGGGGTGGTATGACCCAGCAGTGAGTGGATAGAGTTGTTTGGGATTTCTGGGATGTGGCTGATTTCCACATGCTGCCACAATACTTCCCCTGTCATCCTGGCAAAGCCACTTCTATTGGGCACTGCTGCTATAGCCTGGAGGCAATAACTCCTTTTTACTTTGTAAGGTTTCTGTTTTGGTTGGGTTTGTAAGATGCTTAGGTACCCAAGTGTTGGGAGCTATAAAGCATCAACATCAATTGAAAACCTGTCAGTCAGAACTTGAAAACTCATCAGTCTCTCTATTCAGAGCTTTTTATTAAATTAAGGAAAATAAAAAAAAGAAAAAAAGAAAAAAGAAGTGAGACGATAGTGGCTTGGGGTCTGCTTATCCCTTTAGCCTATTGCTATAATTGTCTTGGAATACTTTTAGCCAGGCACAGTGTAGTTTATGGACATTATTGTAGAAATACTTGCTGAGAAAAGCTATTTTATTAATTGAGTAGTCTCCTTGTAAACCATGTGATATCCCCGAAGACACTTTACAAATAAAGTGTATTTGCATCAGGAGTTTTCAAGGCTCTCTATTTTACAAAATAGTAATTCATAGCTTAAACTAAATCCATCAAGATGAGGTTTATCAGTTGAGCACTCTAATAAAATGGGATCAAATGCAATTTCTAGTGGAAACAACAAATGCTTCCTAGTCAGCATGATATTTTACAAATCTATGTATCATTTGAAAGAATGTAATTGACTACGTTCTTCTTGGGAGAGAAAATGAGTTTGTATGGCAAGGAATGAGCCTATACACCTGCCTCACTCTGACTAGTCCTTTGTGGGTGAGCCTGAAGAAGATTTTCATCTGTGTTTCCCAGAAACAATGGTGAATTCAGACAAGAAGAATAGCTATTTACTTTGAAATTTTATGACACTTTCCAGAGTTGTTGCTATCTGTGGCAATCACATAGAAGTAGGAAAATAGTAATAATAAAAGAAAGCTAGGAACGTTGCAAGGAAAAACCACCGAGTTAAGCACATTAAGACAAAAATTCATTCAAGTTGTTTTAAAAAGAAAGATGGAGAACTAATGCTTATGCACACAATGTAACATTCATCTCTTCTTGTTAGATAGACTATAATTAGTCATATATTCATTTTTTAGGCTAATGGAAGCACTCTTCTAAAGTGCACTTTGACTTTTCAAACATAAAAATAACACAGCAGCTCCTTTTAACTTTAACTCTTAGCTTACCACTTCATTAATGTTTAGTGGAAGGCTGTGTGTCTCTGAGAAATGCCACTTATGGAGGAAGTTCTTTGTCTTTATTTCAGTTAAAAGATGGCCAATTCCCAGGCTGAGAGACAGGACTTTGTAGCTTATTGAAGAAATTTTATTCAGATTTTGCCCTGATTTTGATTCAGTTCCACCTTAAACCAAAGTGACTGTTTAATTTCCCTTGAGAAGGAAAATGCAGCATTACATCAAAAGATTTTGCAACTCGGGAATCCCCTTTTTTTTTCCTTGCAAATCTATTGTTACTGCTCCTTCTACAACGCACAGATGAGGGAACTTTAAAAAGGGGTTTGACCTGCTGCTCACAAAACACATGATACCAGCAGACAGGCACACAATCTGATTATGCCTCAAGGCTTCTGCCTTGAGTCAAATTTACCTCCAAGTCTTTGCTTGATTATCCAAGGAGGCCTGCCCACCCATTGATTTCCTCCTAAAATCCAAGTGCTGTATCTGGTAGATAAAGTCCTCAGATATCACCTTCCTAAAAATGTCTTGAAAAGTAGCTGCTGGATGAAGGACAGAGAGCTAGGGTAAAGACACTGCTGCCACCCAGGCTTGGCAGGTACCTCTTGTGTTTGGTTTACAGGTGGGTCAACCAGCATTCTGGAGAATGCAACAGGATGTTTATACATGTTTACTCACATAAGATTTATTAAGACTTTTCATTGCTCCAAAATATTCACTGGATATTGAGGAGGAGAAATAGCAAGAGGAAGATTATTCATTCCTTTAATATTTAAGATGTCCAAGAACAAAAGGCTAGATACAAACATGAACAAACAGATTTAGTATGAGCTGAAATTTCACAACTCTTATTCAGCTGCTTGTCTCCACATTTCACTGGAACTATTTACATGATGAGCAGCAGAAGTCATCTTCCAGGATACTTGGGGAGTTATCTTTGGCTTGCTTTCACAGACTTTAGCAAGGCAAAATGTCCATTGGAATGTCATACCTCTGCCAAAAATAACTTTCAGGATGTTCGATTCAAATCAATCCAGCTGGAAAACCACCTCAAAACAGGATCTTAGTGAAACTCTGAAGCCTTTTATCTGATAGGACTTTTCTTAATAATTTTTTTGTTTTAAATATGACACTGAACTTGAAGAGATACAGGATTTATTTTTGGCTAATAAAATACTGGATAATGTGCCATCCTATACAATCTAATGAATGCTCAGATAAAAAGAAATGCTTATATAAAAATGTTTCCCACAATATGTAATACTTAGAAAGCATCATTCAAAGTTATATTTATTATCCAAGAGTTTTGATAATGTAAACAGCAATTTTTATTTCCACAGGTAATTCTTAGTTAGGCAAGGTTAGACATTGCTGGAATATATTCAAGTATAAAAATGAAAGATTATGCCTTTGTTGCTCCATATTTGGAAAGGTGAAGACTTCATAAAAAATAATAGTTCAGAAGGCTGAGCAGGTAGTCATGACACATAGAAAATGATCTAGGGGACCATTCTCAGTCTTTTTCAGGTCAGCACCTCTCTGTGGTTGCATAGCTGGAAAAACATGGAAAGGGAAAGGAATGACTCATGCTTCCTGTCACGTGTTTTCAAACCTGTTGGGAATTACTATACTCAGGCTGAAGTCTCAAAATTACAGGCTTACAGAAAGCAATATTCAGAGCAAGACAGTAGCAACTCAGGAAGTACTCTATAAATGGCAGGGCACCTTCACAAAGAAAAGTACATCAGTTTTGTAACTCAGAATATGAAAGCGTGACACTGAAGTCTCCAAACCGTAGAAAAAGGGTTGCTGTAACAATTTGTCATCATATAAACTAAGAAAGAAAGAAAGGACTCATTTTTCAAAACTTTTACAATCTCACTGAGTACATTTTGGTTCCATTTGTGATCATCAAAGCACCCCATAAACTGAAAAGCATGTTCAGCTCATGTTTGATGGATTGAATTAAACGGGCTGAATTCTAAGTGCAAGACCATGTTTCCACATCCCAACAAAGCACAGCCAATACAACCCAACTGTGCAAAAAACACTTGAATGCTCCTCTACAGAATGCCTGTAAAAGGACAGCAAAGTAGGAAGCTTTCATGGAGACAGCTTCTGAATAGAAGAGGATACATGAAATTTTAATTTGTTACATGAAGCTCTTCTTTATGCTTCAAAGTTAATTTGCAAACTTAGTCTCAAAACAACCGCTGTGATGTACAGAATGTATCTCTGCCTGTGAAGAAATCATTTTAACTCCAGCAGTCGTAGCAAATCCTAAGAAAACAATGATGTTTTGCCAGAGGACAAAGGGTTCAGATACGTTTATCCACTGTTAGAGGTGCTGCAGCTTTTCTTCATTGCAGTGACCAGAGTCAAAATGCATAAAGAGTCACTATATTTAGAGCACTGTCATTCAGTAACAGTATTTTCAGATTTTTTTTAAACCCAGAAGTTTTCATGTTTCTTTATAAAGAAAGTGCTTCTGTAAAGAAAGTCTGCATCCCTTACATTTAACTGCTACATGTGCATGCCAGAAATCTTTGCCAACCACTATTTAACATAATTAAATAATTTAAAATTAAATATTCTGATTATTGACTAGCTACTTTGCTTTGAATGTCAAAAGAGGACAGACAGCCAATGGAGCGTACAGAGGAGGACACAAGAGTAGCCTCAACAAGGCCACTGCTGCCTGAATGAAATTGTGCAGGGAGCAGCGTGGGGAGCATGCACTGTAATCCAATTAATTTTCTATTAAAGGACATGTAGAGAACAAGCAGCAGCTGCACACAGGTCTTCTTTCCTTCTCCTAGAATCTAAGTTTTGAAAGCATGGTTGCAGAAAAGTGGGACATTTAATGGATCAATGCTGGATTTTCCAGCAGGGTGCATATGTTGGATTTCTTCAGGGGAACAAGGTGGTGGTGATGCTGCTCCTGAATGGGAAACTTTATTCTTCCTACAGCTGTGTTACTGCAGGCTCTCTGTAGATTCAGGTAGATTATTCCTCCTGATTTCCCCATTTTTGTAGCTCCCCACACACACGAGGACAATAGACTTCTGTGTGTTCCCTGTGGTGTTGCTACCCACAAACCCTTGATCTATGGGCCTGATTAGGCAAAGCAGTGTGTCTGGTTTCGATGAGGCACAAGCTGTGGAATCCTCAGAAACCAGGCTGAATTGGCGCTGAAGCCAGACTTGTTTCAGTGAAGGAGTCTGTTTTGAATTATGCTTCTATTAGTGGTAGAGTTAAAAAATTAGAGAACTAGGAATAAATCTGGAATTTAACAAGGCTTAAAATAGGCCCGGGTCACAAATCTTGCTGACTGTGTGATAGGCTGGTCTTCAGTGCAACAAGGAGGTCTTTAAGAAAAAAAATCAGTGTGACTAGAGTATGGGGGGTAGGAAATAATAAAGGCAAGTTATTTCTCCTCATTTTATGTTCTGAAGCTCAGGGAAAGCTCACACCAATGGTAAACATATGGAATAAATTATCAGGAAAAGTGAACTCAAAGACTACAACAGAGTTGAAGTCACACCCTCAACTCATTTCTGCAACAGAAATGGATGGAGCCATAAAGTCAACACAAGAAAGCAGGATCACAATTAATTGAAAAAGGGCAAGCAAGTTTGACTACAGACCATTTTCCTGTTCCTTATGGCAGCTTCCCAATGCTACACATCTGAAATGTGTAATTTAATATAAGCCCAAAGAGCTCTCCTTTTGCCAACTACAGAAAAATTATAATCAAGCATAATCTTATATTGGAAGAGTAGTGGGAATTTATACAAATGAAGAGGCATGATCTATTAATACACATATGCACCCAGATGCATATTCATTTTGAAATTAGATAACTAACATAAAAATAATTATGCAATATTGTACAGGTCAGTTAACTGCTTGAGTTTCAGTCAAGCTGGCTGTAAAATCAGGTAATAAAGCCACAATGCTTTGAAAACCCAGATGTATTTGAAACGAGCTGTTCCATGTAATTAAAAGAGATGTGAGAGGTCAGGAGAACATTATAATCTAACACCATGTCTACATTGCAGACTTCATCTGGTACAGCTACATCAAGCAGAAGTATGAAACTGTTTAATACCTGACTGATACAGCTGTACTGCCAACTGTGCCACAAGTGTTAAAATAATCACACTGGAATAAAGGTGAAATTTCATAAATAGAAATTCTTTCCCTTGTTTTTTCCAACACTGGTACGATACATACATGTGCTAACGTAACTGCAGCTCCAACACAAACATTTTCTGTAGTAATAACATAGATGTAGCCAAATCCACCAAGGTCACAGAAACACATGCTAAGAGTTTGACTATTTCTACACTAAACATCTTTGATGTGCCCCAAATACATACGACTGGGGATTTGTGGGAAAAAATATACTAAAGCCGCCACCCCATAAACAAAACTTCTACAGACTCAGCCCTTCTAGCAGCCCAGCTGTATTGCTTAGAGACAGCAGTTCTTCCTCCCTTTGCCCACACATCTGTGCTAACAGTCTCCAATACCAGCAGGCCTGTTCCCACGGCTTCACTTTCCATTTCTCATTTCCCTGCGTGCCTTGGGTGCACATGGGATTTCCTCCTCTCAACTGCTCTGGCTTGATTTTGCCAGCTGCAACAGTTGGGACATCAGCACGGCTGCGGCATGGGTATGGTATGGCTGCGTTCTGCCGTCCCAAAGCCTCGCACTAGTAATGACGGCAGGCTGAGTAGGACGAGGAGGAACCAGCAGGCTCCTGCCGAATGCCAAGACCGACATTCTCTCCCCGACTCCCCCAGCAGCAACATCCCACCTGCCGACAGGCGAGCTAAGGTCACCACCATGCTCCAAACGAAGGCTGGAAAAACATTCGGAAGAAATTAGGTCCAAAACTTATCGCTCTTCATACTCACCGATCCAGCAATCCGCCCGCCTCCCTGCCCGCCCCGTAACGGGTGGCCGGGACCGCCAGCCCTCGGCGTGGGAAGGGCCTGGCGCTTGGGCGGGACATCAATGGAAGATGAGAGAGGGACGTCGGGAAGTTCTTATCCAATAGTCAACTAGTCAAGGCGGACATGAGCAGCTGACTAACTCTAGGCCCCATGTCTGACTCTGGCAAGAGGGTGGGGCCCTCATGCTGCCCTCACGCAAAATGTCTGCTGGCAGTGGTGACGTCAGAGGAAGTACCTCGTGCCGAGGGCGTTGCTTGGGGGGACACACCCAGCTGCCAGTATAAACATGGTGAGGGGGAGGAGGCGCATGCGCGGCAATAGGGTCGGGGCGGGAGGGA
>JAAGNO010000062.1:0-22301 GCA_033439905.1 Ceryle rudis
GCTCTGCTGTCAGCGAGTAGGGCGAGGAGGACGGGCCGTGTGACGATAGTATTGCCCGTGATGCTCTAAGTATAGCCCCTCTCAGACAACTTGTGGTTCCCTGAGTCCCATCGGGTGTTACGAGGGGATGCCTGCAAAGCTACAAGTTCTCCAATGAAAAGAAAAAAACCCTCGTCTGGTGTTAGCTGCCCCAGCCTAGCCTCACAGCTGCCTCCCGCTGAACTCCGTCTCCTCGCTCCTCCTGCAGCAGCTCCTGGGGTTATTCACGGGGTGAGAAAGAGACAGAAAGAAGAGGCGGTGGGTGCAGGTGACCCTCATGCCCCTGCCCAGCCCTGCTTTAGGCAGCCCATGGGTGACTCAGGAACGATTCTCTCCTTCCTGCCCGGTCTGAGCTCAGGCTCATTCATAAATCATCTCCCTCTGTGTCTGGGGGGAGGCGTGCATTGAGGAGAGAGGTGGGGGCTTCCCTGCGCACCCCCTCGGCCTCCACTTGCCACCAGCTGCAACCCACAACTGCGCTGCTGCCCCATCCGGTGCAAAGCATCAGTGTGGGCACCCACAGTGCCCTGCTGGAGTGGCCCACTGTCACTGCTGCTGTCACTGTCACTGCAGGTGGCACTTGCCTTTGCTGCTATGTGCTTCCACAGCTGCAGTAGACAACGTCCCCTAACACAGGGCTGGTGCAACACCATACCGGGTTACCCTGCTATCCTCTTTGCACAGAGCTACAGCACCAGGCTGGTGCTGAGGTGTGACTTTGATTGCAAATTAAGGCAGCAATCTCTATACCTTAAAAAAAAAAGAGGTTTGATTTGTTCAAGAATTGCCTGGGACAATTTAATGGTGTTAATTCAAAAAGTGATCTGTTCACCAGGCTGTCATGAGGACTGGACAGGACCCAGCTTAGGTATGGCAGGCAGGGACGCTTGGGGTCACTCACACTGTGCATTGATTAACCAGTGTGGAGGAAGCTAAAAGCCACCCCCAGGCCCATGGTGCTCGGTTAAGATGGTCTTGGCAGGTGGAGCTGGGTTACAAAGTACACACAAGATTCATCCATGCACACCTTCAAAGCTTTGGGGTTTGGTTCCAGAGTTATCCCCACCTGGGGTGCAGACACGCACCAAAGCAAAGCTTTGGGCTGTCTACAAAACACCCGATGTTGAGCATCTGGGATGGGCTGATCCCCAGGAGTGGGTGCCAGAACTTCCCTCCCTGCCACTGGCAAGCGTGGCCCCAGCCTTCCCCAGCACCTCCCTGAGCCTTTGTGGTCGGAGCCCTCGGCAATTTGGGAAAGTCCCAGCTGCGGGCAGGATGCCACACGCGGCTCTGTCCCATGTCGTGTGCTCTCACTGTGCTGCCTCACAGTGCTGCTTCCTGCAGCGCCTGCCCGCTGGGAGCCAGGAGACAGGAGGGGAAATTTTGCTCTTGCTCCACACCAGCCATACACCCCCCTGCGAGGACACCCAGTGCCAGCCACCTCCTTGCTTGCTGGGCTGCTGGCATGTGCCACCTGGGGACATCACACCCTCTTCCCAAACTGATGTCATGAGACTTCTGGCTCATTCTTTGGCCTCAAAGGGAACTCCAAGCTGCAAAGGGCTGGGGCATGAGCCCACATGCAGTTGTATGCCCTGCCATCCTTGGAAGGGGGGCCTGCCTGGTTATTCCCACTGCAGATCCAGGTGAAGATGGCAAAAGGAGTGCTGGTAGCCCGGGGGAACCAATGTGCTTTGTGCACCACTACATGCCAAGGTGTGGTCTCCCTGCTGGAAAACAGGGTTAGAAGCCAGTTATGGGACTGGGCATGGAGATAGCTCTGCCATCCACCCGAGCCCTTTTCAGCAGCTCAGCAGAGGAAATGTGTGCTGCTGGCTGCTGGGGATGGGCTGCTTCCTCCCCTGGGTTTTTTTCTTCTCTTACTTTACCCTATGTAAAGATCAGTGGAGGGAAGCTTGGCCATTGTGGGGCAGGGGCTATGTGGAGCTGTGGGTGCTGGCATGGGGCTGACAGGGCTGTCCTCTCTGGCTTGGGGTCATCCTGCCTCTCTCCCGCTCTCTCTTTTCAGCCAGAGATGCTGTGACACAGCCCCACAGTGGGTCTGATCCTGCACCAGCTCTGGGGCCATGGAGCATCCCTGGCTCCATGCGTTGAGCCGCGGGAAGAGGCTGGATCCTGGCATAGCAGTCGGGCTGTGCTCCCGGCTCACTCCTGATGCGCCTGTGTGAAGTCAGTGGTGCTTTAGCAGCAGGGATCTGGCCCTCTCCATGCACCTCCCTGCCAGCTTCTCCATGAGTAATGACACAAACGTGCTTCTCGCCCTGTCCCCAGTGCTGGGCTGCTCACCGGGCCATTGCAGTCTCTGCTTTTGCTTTCCCGTCTCTGTTTTACATCAGAGCAGCTCCCGTCTGTCTGTCTGTCTGTCTCCTCTTTCTCCCCCTGACGCAGCTTCCAGACAGTGTTAAATGCCCGAAAGGAGAAGCGAGCCAGGCGAGCAAGCTGTAGGCAGATCTGGGGTCAGACAGTCCTCCCCACACTGCACCCCAGGGGTCAGCCTGGCCCTGTGTCCCCACCGAGGTGACAACAAAGACAAGTTAGCTAGCTGGCAAGTGCTGAGAGCTAATCCTGGCCCCAAGTGACAGGAAGACACCTGGGGACTCCCTGAGAAGGTGAAAAGTATCGATGGGCTCCCCTGAATTTGGGGGGCACCAAGCAGGACCAAAACAGCCTCCGATCTGGTGGCACCCACTGTCCCTCCACAGGGGATCAGCTGTGCTGGCACCTTGCCCTGGCTGTGCCAGGGGAGGGCTGGCTGCACTCACAGCAATCCAGGCAGTGCAGCTCCAAATGGGCAGCTGGTGGGTAGCACTTGGCCTGCAAATGGACAGAGGAAGGATAGGCTCGGATGACAAAAAAAGTCTTCTCCCATCAGGGTGAGACTGCAGGCAAGAGCACTGGGCTACCCTGCATGGTCCCACCCTGCTGCCAGGTGTTAGAGGACAGATGTTACAGCTGTGAGCACAACAGGTCGACACATGGGTGGTGGGATCCCAGAAACTTTGCACTGGCAGCCTAATTGCTCATTTGCCATGGGTCTCCACAGTGAAATATTTGTCTTAAAAGCAGCCCCTGGGGCTATAGGGTTGTTCCGAGACACACTTGGCTGTTCACACTGGAGAGGTGGGAGAAGTGCTGGGTTTCCATTGCCCCCAGCAATGGAATAATTCGGACAGAGCAATGCAGCTGGCCAGGGGTGGCTGTGGGTGTTTCCGGCCCCCACTGCAGCACTGCCCACACAGGGAGGCTTCATGGCTGCGAAGCGTGTTTGTGCTGAGCTGTAGTTATGATGAAGGGAAATGAAAATAAAAGTGTGGTATTCCCAACCATCTCCTAAGGAGCCTGAAAAAAGTGGTGGGATGGTTGGCTCCATCAGCATGCCGATGGAGCCTGTCCCACTCTCTGAGCCCAGCCTGAAGAGGGAGGAAAACGGAGCATTATTAAGAGAGAGATATTAGAGGTCAGGAATGAGGAGAGGTGGTGGGAAATGACCTGCTCGTTTGGGACCTCAGACCTGCCTCACGTTAGTTGTCTGTGCAACAAGATGAGCCCTCAGTGCCAAAAAACAACTCAAAAAGTTCATGGAATTTCAGGGGGCAAAGTGGGAGGACCCCAGAGCCTGAGCAGCCACACAACCCTGAGCCATCCCACTTCCCCAGGCTGACTGGCACATTCTGGGGGCTCAGGAGACACTGGCCACTGGGACAGATGTTAAGGATGAGCTGCCCCAGCCCCAAATGCTGGACATCCTGCCCCAAACCCATCTGTGGGATGAGCTTGGTGGGAGATGAGCTTTGGACCCACAGCCACCACCTGGGGACCCCATCCCAGCTCCTCCACCCTTATCCTGGGGACATTGCGGGGTCCGTGCAAGGGTCGACTTGCCTGGAAGGGGCATGTCATGGCTTATCCAAACCCCATGAGGACAATCCAGGCAATGGGGACAGTTTGGTGACATTTTCACCTGCTTCCGTAGCACTATGTCCCCCATTGAGCTGGGGTTGAGTGAGACAACACCCCAAGAAAGCATTTGTGTGTTCACATCTTCAGCTGCCTGAGACAGACAGGGTCACCCGTGCCAGACCTGGGGTCATTTCCAAAGGTGGTGTTTCTCTTCAGCCCTTCCTCTTACACAAATCAAACTCTTCCCAGCAGAAAGGGAGACACTGGGAAGAAGCCTGTAAGAGGGATGACCAATGGCACCTGCTGGGGTAGGGGCACAGGATATGGGATGTGGGCCATGGGACATAGGACATATGTCCCTTCTTTCCAACAGTCCCTTTGAGATGCTGGAATGGCTGATGATGGTTATTAGGCTTAATAAGTAGTAATTATTAATAATGATAACACTCTGACAACCTGTGTATTAGATGCTTTTATTTCTTCAGCTTTAAATTTCAAGGCTCTTTAGCAGAAAATAGTCAGGTTCACCAAGATGGTACTACAGGTATGGAAACTGAGGCAAGGAGGGGACTGGGACCAAAACCATGTCTGCCTGGCCAGCTGGCAGCACTGGGAGAAGGCTGACCTGCAGGGACAGGGCATGGGCAGTGGCAGAGAAGCCCAGGAGCTCTCACCCTGCAGTGGGACCAGCACTGAGCTCAGCTCGCAGCCTCTTCAATAAAGCCCTGGATCAAGCTGCATTTCAAAAATGCTCTTAAGTGCTGCTGCAGCCCAGCTAGCGGGATGTGGACCCGGGGGGAAGATGTGGCCAGGCCCTGGCTGCAATCCCTGCAGGAGCCAGGGAATGCCAGTGAGATAATGAAAGGGGATGTTAAACATTACTGCAGTCACAGGGCTATTTATCTGACACGAACAGAGGCAGCCAGGAATCCTCCAGGGTGTACAGTTCAACTTAGACCCCATTAAAGTTCCTTTTATTCCCTGTGTTTTGGCTGACGTTAAAACAGTGCCTGAATTGCTCCTGCGGGAACCAGTTTCCACGCCTGGCGTCAGGTCTGCTGCTCACTCTGGCCACTGGCCGTGGGGCTGGGCTGCCTCTGCTGCTGAGGGAGGGATAGAATCATAGAATCATAGACTGGTTTGGGTTGGAAGGCACCTTTAAAGCTCATCCAACCCCCCTGCAGCGAGCAGGGACATCTGTAGCTAGAGCAGGTTGCTCAGAGCCCCATCCAACCTCACCTGGAACGTTTCCAGGGATGGGACATAAACCAACTTTTTTGCCAATCTGGGCCAGGGTATCACCACCCTCAGAAAAAAATAAAAATTCTTTCTATCTAGTCTGAATCTCTTCTCTTTTCATTTAAAACTGTCACCCCTTGTCCTGTTGCAACAGGTCCTGCTAAGAAGACTCTCCCCATCTTTCTCATAGGCCCCTTTAATGACTGGAAGGCTGCAATAAGGTCTCTCCAGAGCCTTCTTCTCCAGGCTGAACAACCCCACCTCTCCCGGACTGTCCTCACAGTAGAGGGGTTCCAGATCTTGGATCATTTTTGTGGCCTCCTCTGGCCGCACTCCAACAGGTTCATGTCCTCCTTGGGCTGAGGACTCCAGATGGGCAGCCCCATGGGACCATGGGTACAGGCAGAGTGCACAGAAGAGGAGCTGATGTTTCCCTCTGACACCAGCCACCCCCAGGACTCGGAGGGCTCCTGGCTCCAGCAGGGCCCTGCAGGATGGGGAGAAGAGCCTGAGCCAGGCCATTTTCACAGGAGATAGGCTTGGGCTGTCTGTGTGCAGCCATCTTCCCAGCACTGGCACTGACAGGAAAGGACCTTCCTGTGCTCTGAGGTTTTCTGGGGGATTTTTTTTTCTATGCTGAAGGAGAAAAAAACCTGAAAAACCTCACAGAGATTGTTCTGTACCTGGGCAGGAGCACAGCAGGCTGAGAGGACCCTCCTACCAAAGAGCTTACCTTTCCAAACAAAGCCTGTTCTGAACTAGAAAGATGATTAGTTTTTTGGGGAACACACCAAAATGAGACAATTTAGAAACTTTCCAAACATTTTTTAGACCCCTGAGCTCCTGTCCTCAGCCTCCCCACCAGTCACTCCTGGATGTGGCTTTGGGGCTACAAAATGACCACGATCAGGGCCAGAAGTGACATGGAGCTGTTTTATATAGCCACACTTTATATGACCAAGCTGGGTGCCCGCAGCAGTGCCAAGGGGATGCCCAGCAAGTGCAAGGTGCCACCACAACATCATCACTCACCCCTGCCCACTGCCCACTGCCCACATAGGTGAGCAGGAGCCAGGATCTGATCCTCAACACAGGGCAAGGCAGGAGGGCACAGAGGTAGGCAGAGGCTGGGGAATTCAGATCCAGAAATGGAACAGACAATTTCCAAGCCGTTGTGTTGGTGCACAGTGATGAGCCGGGGCTGCTTCAAAAGGAACCGGCTTTAAATGGATCAAGTCCCGAGCCAAAAGCATAAACACTAGGAGGAAGTTTGGCTAAAGTTAAATCATGTTTTATTTAAAAATCTCCCTCTCCCTGTTGTAAGATGGAAACTCTCCATCTGAAAAGTGAAACTAAGATTGGAAACAGTCCGCAGTCATTAAGTTTATGCTGCGCTTTTTTTTTTCTCTCTGGCTTCTCAAGTAAAATATCAACTGGCTCCACTGTCAGGGACAGGAAACATTAGTAATAAGTTCATAGATTTACATTTTCCCCAGGGAAATACAGGAATATCAGAGATCAAAAGTTGGAGAAAGGAGTTATTTTTATACAGGGTGATTTGCAACCAGCATTCATTGGGGGGAGTAAATAAATTACAGGCCCTTCACTTTGGGGTTGTTTAAGTTCTTTTTCTTTAATGCTGTCCCTTTTAACTACTGTAGAGAGTCTGTCAGGACTTACACAGCAGAGAGACATCCCTGACTGTGAAAAGGGCTGTTTTCGAGGAAATAAAAAAAAAAAGTTAGTCGCTGCAACTAGTTGTCATAGGCTAACATCATGTACCAGCCTGAGGGCAGGTGGGTGTCAGGGTGGCTCAGGGCAAGATGGGGCACAGGCCAGCCCATTGTGTGGGGACAACATGGGGAGACAGCTCCACTGCACAAAAAGGTGCGTTTTGGGGCTGTTAGACCCAGCAAGGTATACTCATGGGAGGTGACACTGATGCTGGAGCTGGGCACAGAGGGATATGCAGCACCAGGGCTGTTTGGACCTCTCCTCTGCCTCTCATGGATGATGAGAGGCCTTGGCCAGGGCTGATTCAAGGCAATGGTCGCAAGTGCCCTGCTGTCCAGGTGCGCAGGGGTGTCACCACAGGCTTTGCTGCTGCCCAGGCTTGTCTTCATTGCAACCTGGCAGATGACTTGCAACATCTCTCACACCTCAGGGTTGTCTGCTCTCTTCTAAGGGTTTCTGCACTGAGCTGGCGTCCCAGCCTGCGTACCAACACTGCTCTGTGCAAAGTCTGCTGCAACAGCCCCTGCTCCCCTGGAAGACTCACCACAGGAGACCAGAGCTCCCAGGAACCATGTCCCTCTCACCCTCCAAGTCACCCTCTGGGGCTGGCAGGGTCTGGAGTGGCAGGAAGCCAGTCCCAGTTGTGGTGGAGACCCTGGAAACTTTGACCAGGAGTTTCATCTGGTGTCATCAATTAAAGGTGAGGCTCTCACGGGCTGGGCAGGATAACGAATGATAGTTTTAAGTACAACTGGAAAAACAATAAAATACTCTCTGAGGGTGACACAGCTGTGAACAATGAACATTAAACAACTTCACGGCTTGCAGAGCTGCTGCAGCAACACTTAGCCCTGATGTTTGATGGATTCCTGTTTGGAGTGCACTTCGAACAGCCATTCTCTGTCCACCCCAGGCACGGAGGGCTGGGAACCACTCTCTCCTTCTCCTGCTTAAAAATACATCCACATAAAACGTGCTTTAAGAATCCCTTAAGGTTCATTAATGTCACAAGCAGGGGAGGAGAAAAGAGTTGGAAGGCCTTGAAGTACATGTCGGAAACACTCCAGAGAAAACTGTAAATGCTGCTGGGATGAACTGCAGGCTCTGGAGGATCAGTCACGCTGGAAGACTATTTATTTTCCAGTCTATTTTAAACACTGGACTGTTTCAGATAAGAGTTGCCTGTGGTGGCAGACAGGATCGTGGGACTGGTGTGCAGGAACTCATGCCAGATTCATTTCTGGGGAGTATTTCCTCCCTGCCTTGATAAATCTGCCTTGTCTGCTGTACCAGGTTACTTCCTTTGGAGTTCTCTCTCCTTATTATTACTTATTAAAATTGCCTGCAAATAGCACTTGGGCTTCATGCAACATCCTGTATGAACAATTCATCCTTCTCGTTATCTCAAAGCTGACAATTCCCACCAGGGCCAGAGAGGGTGGGTGGAAAAATGCCTTGAGAAGAAACAGAAATGGCCATACCTTATTGCAAGGCCGGAGAAACCACACTGGGGAGACTGGAGAGGGAAGGAGATAAGTGGGGACTTCTCCCCTTCAGAGACAAAACCATGAAAGGGAAGAAAACAAGAAGAAATTAAGCCAGCCACCCTGATGAGCATCCTCCCTCATCCAGTGGTACGGAGGTCCTGGGCCAGTGTTCAAAAGGGTCAGCAAGCCCCCTGTGACCTGACCTCCTTTTGCCTAGATCTTATCTAGAAAATCTCTCTCAGGTTACATGGCTTGTTCGTGCTGGGCTTTTGATGGCAGATGACAAAGCTGCATCTTTCCTCTGCACCTCCCAACATGGCCATGCAAGAGAGGCCTGGCTGGGGTCACTGGCCTCTGGACTTTGAAACTCCACTACGTCCCTTCTGTGGGGAAGAGATACAGTATTTCGGTGACCCGAGGACGCAGGGAGGGGGAAGGTTTGGGGAGTCAAGATGCTGGATGGAGCTGGATGCTTGTCCCTCCAAATGGGCTGCAAATGGCTGGGGATGCTGTACTGGAGATGCTCTGGGAATGGCTCTTCTCACCCTTGTGTTCTCCAGGGCTTCATCCCCAGCAGCATGAGTCACAGGGATGCAGCTCCCTGGTCTTTGTCTCACACAGTCCTCTTGGCTCAATGGAGCTCAAAAGTTCGGCTTGGGCCCCACAAGTGTGGGACATTGCCATCAGGGGAGCTGCACTTGTGTCTAACACCATTTCTACCCTGAACATCAATCATGGGGGACACAGAAGTAGCTCCCCTGGCTCTGTCCTGCCAGTCCTTCCCAGCCCTGGCTGGAAGAAGCCAGGCTGCATCCAGCCCCTCCGATGCTTCCAGCCTGAGCCATTTCTGCCCAAAGCAACCTTTGCTCCAGTGCATGCCCTCCATCCCTGGCCAGGGTACCACAGCCCTGCTCAGAGGACACGCTGCCCTGCCCATGTGGGCTTAATCACAGAGCATCTGCTTCCCATTGCGGCTGCCCAGGGCAGGTTTCCCCTCACAGCCTCCTGCGAGGGTGCTAATTTTATATATGCAGGCTGCCTTCAGCGCGGCCATCAGGAGAGCTGTGGGCTGGGCAGCACTGGGGGGATGGGGGGCTCTGCCTCGGGCAGGGGGAGTGGAGCAGAGGGAGAGAGGCTCCTCTTCCCACTGGGACTAAGGCAAAGCTGGAAGCAAGTCTCAGAGACACTTGGCCCGGCCCAGCAGCATGGAAGGGTGCCAGGGACTATTTTCAGAAACCCCACTCGTGGTAACATCCCGAGCCAGGGGTAACACTAGCCCAGTAATGCTGGCATAGGCTGACCCATCTGAAAGGCAGAGGGGTTTGCAGGATGACTCCTCTCTGCTTGGTCATGGGCAGCCCCACACCAGGCAGGCATCTTAACTAGCAGTTCCTGGCCACAGCTTGAAGAAATGGCAAATGCTGCTGGTGCTAAATGACAGAAAACTCCTTCAGATGTTTTGGAGAAACCTCTGGAAAACAACCTCCCTTGAAGGGAGATAAATTTTGGCTTTCTAAATTGAGGGTCCCCAAATTACTTTTGGAAGCATTAGCCATTATTATTTTCCCTCCTACTATCTAATCACAGTATTTTCTCTGAAACTCGGTGATAACAGGCGTCCAAGTGCTTCATGCCCCCCAGGAGGGCTGTGCAGCATCAACCTTCCCAGCCTGCACGCTGTGGTCATCACCACTTCTGTGCCAAGTGCTGCCGTCACCCTCCACCCGTGGGCAAGCGCAGGAGATGCCGAGCAGGATGAACCCTGGCAGTGCTTTAGCAAGGGCAGGGGAGCTCTACAAACCCAGGCACTTTGGTGGGCAGGAGCTCAGTGCTGAGCCATGCTGAGGATACATGGACCCAGTCAAGTCTCTGCCCACAGGAGGAGCAGTGAGAGGGAGGTAACTGTGATGGGGGAGAAGGATAATCTTCTCCCCATGGCTGGGGGCTGCTGACAGCAGCATGTCACCCTCTGAGAGCACTTTCAGGCTGTGCAAGGGAAATTTCAGAGTACTTTGATCTGCGCTGGGGCTCCTTGATGTAAAGCAGGGACTGTGTGAAGGCAGCTGCAGGATAAGCCCTGTCTGTTTCTTCTCCCAGATGAGGAGGACTGGACTGGCTGCCCCAGTGGCACTAAGCAATGAGGCAGCACTGGCCTCACTAACGAGGACTGAGGGGCACCCAAAATGCATGTGCATGACCAGGCAGGGCTGGGCTGCATGGGAATCAAATCATCCCATCCTCCCCTGCCCTCTCTCGCAGAGCCACCAAGGGCCATAGCAGACCTTATAGTGTGAGGCTGGGTCCTCCACCAAGAGGCAGCTAAACGCTGGGTGAAAACACACCCAGCAAGTGTGTGTGCAGAACTCAGTCTGCAAACCCTTCAGTCAGCTTCAGACACCGCAAGCCACCTCTGGAGAAAGATGTTGTAGCAAAGCAGAGCCCTGTGTGTGGGGCAGGTGAGCCAGGCCGCTGGCTAGGGTGGGACTGAGCACTGCAAGTGAGAGAATCTTTGCGTGGTGCCTCTGACTGGCGTGGTGCATATGGTCCCTATTTCTTTGCCCTCTCGGCTGCTGGATCACTTTCAGAATAGTTTTCTGCAATTACATTAAGCTTCCCCAGTGCAGATTGGGAGTGAGACTTGTGCTTTGGGAGATAAACTGCAGACCGTTTGGCATCAAGGGAAGCTGTTAATTTGCCAGCAGCAGAGACAGAAGGAAAATGAAAATGAAGAGATATAATTCATTCCCATTGCAGCTTCATTTTGAAAGAAAATTAGGGCTGTGGGCTGGAGAGACACAACTAGAGCTGGTTATTAATGGCTCAGCACTGAGGACAGGCCAGCAGAGAGAAACCTGCCACCAGCAGAGACCTGAGCCACAGGTCCGGAGGGCCAGCAGGTGTCAGGTCTCCTGATGGGGCTGCTGGTGAGGGTGCCCTGGGATGGAGCTGGTCTTAGTGACCCTTGTCATGTTTTGACTTGTCTGCTGAGCAAGCCTGCTCCAGCAAGCACTGATGGGCTTGGAGAGCTGTTATGGCTGCAGCTACAGTATGATACTCCCCACTGTGCATGGAACAATGCATTTGGAGATGATGTGACATGACTGAAGACACAGAGTCAGTATTGGAGCTGGGATGTGAAATCCACAGCTGCTTGGCTTCTCCCTGTGCTGCCAACCTGCCTTCGCTCAGAGCCATAAGGTGGTTTTGCAAGTTGCTCCCCATCAGGGGATCCTGTTGCAGTGGGGAAAAAGCTCTGGGTTCCCAGGAGCCCAGGCTCAGGGCTCAGTGTGTGGGGCTTGCCGTGGGGACCACTTTTAGCATGCACCCACCACACTGGGCTGGCTGGCTGGGAGGATGGTCACAAGGAGGATGCTTGGAGGGTGACAAGGGGAGGGCTGGGAGTGCCCTAGGCATGGCCATGTGCAGGTGGCTCCTTGGAACATGTGTGCACCATGGCCCTTCTCTGCTCTTCTGCTTGCTGATGTTATCCTGTGGCCATGAGCTGGAGCATGCCGGGAAAAGCTGCATCTGCCTGGCCTGTGCTTGTGGCCTCCCCCGCTCTCCCTCCCACCTTCCTTTATTTATGGGACAGCTATTTCCTTTCGGAGAGAAGTAGCCAGTATTCTGAAATGGCAAAAAGGGTTGAATGGAAACAAGGTGTTTACTTAAATCACGGAAGATTTGGACTTTCTGATGGGTGATGATGTGTGATGGCCCAGCCTTCCATTCCTCCCCTGCGGCCAGAGAGGACCACAGTCCCTGTCCCTCAGGCATGTGCCAGACACTGTTTTGACTTCTGGGACACTCTGAAAACCATCTGAGGGAAAAGAGTTGCCATCTACCACAGTGTCCTTCAGGTCCTCACCTGAGTCACGAGTACTAATAACTATTAATTATTCCAGCAAATGGAGACCCCACATCACTGCCCTCCAGCCCCGTACAAGTGATGACAGAAGGCTATTGCTGTAAAGTGAGATTTTTTTGGGGGGGAAAATTTGGTTGGTATAGATCATAGACAGCTGTTGCCATAACGAGGGCAGTAAACTTTCCTACCCCAGTACTTCTTTTGATCTAGAATAACTTCTGTGCTCTGGCTGCGTCTTTCTGAAGTCTGAGCAAAGGTTATTTTTTATGGGGGAGGAAAACTCCCTAGCTCAGCTCAAGCTGTGGCAGCACAGCTTGAAAGGGGCATCTGGCTGATGGATGCCCCATGGACAGAGAACATGGGGTGGGCAAAGTGCCTGTGGGCTGATGACTGACTGGAGGCTGTAGCAGGATGAGGTGCCAAGCACCAGTTATGCAGCAGCCTCACCTGGGGCCCATAGTGGAGGATGCTCTGGCTGTCACAGTGAGGAGGTCTGGGGGACCAGTTCCCTGCAGGGTGCAGAAGCCCAATGGTTTTGAAGCCAGTTGGGCAGGCAGGATACAGGGAACACTTCTGAGCCCTGGCTGCGCACCTCTGCACTGGCTGGAAGATCCTGCACCTCCAGGTTTGCTCTATTGCCACCTCAAATGGAAGCAGATACCTTTATTTTTAGAGGAAGGGCTCCATTCTGCTTCCTGCCCCTCTGATCAGTGAGTTGCCAGCAGGGCGGGCACAGTTCCCGTGCCACATCTTTGCCCTTCAGTCCCACTGCCGGCACTGACATCCTTTCCTGACACACATTGGTTTCCTGCATGTGGCTCTCACACCACTTCCTACCCCGCTTCGGTTTCCACCAAGCACTGCATGCCACAGCGTGGAGGAGGGGGGGAAGTAATACAAAAAAAACCTTAAAAAAATGTGCCTTCTCTTTCTGCCCCCACCATGGACTGAAGCAAGGCACAGACTGGGCAGGCAGCACCTGACCCCGCAGTTGGTTCTCCAACAGCATCCTTGGCACCGGCTCACCTATCATGTCCGGCCAGGCAAGGAGGGGTCATGTCCCTGGCTGTGGTCACCTATGGTTTGACACCAAAAATCTTTCATTCCCTGGTTAACAGCCTGATTTCTGAGGTTGGTAAGAAGGGCTGGTGCTCTTCATGCCTGCACATCCCTAAGCTGCTGGGGCTTGGTACTGCCTCCCCCACCTTGGTTTTAGGATGGCAGGGGCCTGCCCTGGCCACAGCAGTGGGATCATTTTCCCCCCCCTCACCCTTTGCTGGGCCACTCTCCAAACCCACTTTCTGTCTCACTGGGAAAGCGGGAAAAGCGATCAATGGCTCCAGCCCTTGTCTTTAGAAAGCGGATTAGGGCCAGTGAATAGGACCTGTCTCTCTAATGAAGTGCTATTACCAACAGGCTAATTGAGTAATGACATAATGCAGGCCCTTGAAACTCTTTATACCAAGCCATGACTCTGTGCCGCGACACGCCGCCGCTTCCTTGCCTTGCCCCGCTCTGCCTCCAGCACATCTCTGGCAAAGGAGGCTTAATGTGCAGCACCGTCCTCCCTGGAGCAGCCACAGACTAAGTGTCGCCAGCATAACCCTGCGTGGAAAATGCGGAGGTGGAGGGGAACCCGGATTAATTAGCTCGGGAGACGCCAATCTCCTCCATGTGAAACGTGAGCCTTTTTATTGAGAAAAGTAAAACAGGCCTCGCATTGCTTTCGGGGAGCCCAGTAAAACAGAAGGTGATCCATAAATATGTATGTTATGCTGGATTTAAAATACTTTCTGATGATTTTCTAGGCAGATCTCCAATAAGTTACAGCACAGCATTGCTATTGTAAAGCCGTCAGTGCAGGCTGGTAACTCCTGCACTTATTATTGTGGGGAGGACCCGGGTCACTGCTGTGTGTGCACTTGTGTCCCTTTTGCCAAAGCATTCATCCTCAGGTGAAGAAATTAAATATTACAGCTTTATGGGTTTCATTTTTAACCCACTGTCATTAATACCTTTCTGTGATTCTTGTGGAGCAGGTTGTGAAGTACTTTTTGCTCTGGCAAGGGTGTCTCTGCAGAGGGAGTCAGCAGCTGCTCTGGGCTGTTTGCTCAGCATCACCCATCTATCTGCTTGCACCCACCCAGGGACAGGTATCTTCTCCCCTCCCACATGACCCTGAGCTCACTGGGGGGCAGCACCAGTGACCCCACGGTTTTCCCTATTGTCAGAACTGTCTGAGACAGAGAGAGAGAGAGAGAGAGAGGGGAGAAACAGTCATTTAACCCACAACAACATCAGGCTTATCTGTCCCTCCGCAGTCTCTCAAGCCCCTATGAGTGCAGCTGGGTGCTGTCTGTCCTCCCACCAGAGGCAACATTTGCACAGGGGACATAAATAGTTGGAGGGTAAGCCAGTCCCAGGAAGGTGTTTCTCAACGCTGTGGGGTGAGTGGAGCTGCCCTGCGTGCTCAGGGCGAGTAGCACATGCTCACTTCACCCAGGAGAAAGTCGGCCTCTGCCAGGAGGATTTACAGCATGATTTCTGAGCCAGTGAGGTGTATGCTACCACTGTTTTGGCAGGTGGATGATGCTTTGCAAGGGCACAGTGCAGCCCTGGGGTGGGCATCACCCCACTGGCACAGGGGCTGGCAGGGAGGGACGATGCCCTTGGAAAGGTGAGTGCAGCCAGCAACAAGACCACAGTGATACTACAATCCAGAGCACCTGCACCACAAGCAGAAATAATCTTTATTTCAGTCCTCTAGCCTCGAATCCCTTCCCTAGATCTCCCTGGCTCCCTTTCTCCACATTTTTTCTACTCTTTGTCTTCCTGGGAAGACTCACACCTCCCCAGCCCCACGCTATCAGTTCATCATCCGATTAAAGATTAATTTGAGATTATTGCTTGTGTCAATAGCCCAGAGCTAGAAAAACAATAGCTACACCTGCAGCTTGTTTGTGAACCCCACTCCTTATGGCAAGCTGTTAATGGACAGAGGCTTTCACCAGGACTGCCTGTTGACAGGGGCTCACTGAGCCCTGCACCGGCACCTGCTGCCCTTCTCGTCCAGGCAAAAATAAATGCACACATCTTCCAAGGCCTCCTGCAGTCCCAGGTATCTTGTGTTGTTTCTGCTGATCACCCCACAAGCCACCGTAGCTTCTGTTGCAAAGCTCTGGTCATTCGCTTCCCCAAATCAGAAACAGCCGTCCAGCAATTGACTTTAATAACGGGCCTTTCCCTGGATCCCGACTGGTTTCTGTTTGTTTATTCAGCTTTTTCTAGGTAAGGTAAGAGCCAAAAGAAGAATTAGGCTGCTACACTTTGTAGGGGCTGAGCTTTGGCTGCCTTCTCCCGGGGCTGCATGCTTGCATGCTGGAAACTCTCCTCTGGAGGCTGTGGGGGATCTGGGACGTCACAAAGAGAATGTTTCTATCTGACAGTTTTGCAGCAACAGGAGAAGAAATTGGAAAGTTTTTTCCTTCCTACTGCTCTGGAGGTGGGGAAGGCATTTTGGGAGACATTGGCAGGGCTGTCTCCCACCACTGCCAGCCCCCCACCTTGAGGTGAGCTCTTCAGGGAGCCCGCAGCTCAGGCGAGCGTGAGCTGGGCTCAGCATGTTCCTTGCATTTAAACACTTTCCAGCCCTTCTTCTTTTTCGCTCTTTCCTCTTTCCAATGCCCAGATGCCCCATGGGGAGTTTATCAAGGACTTTGGGTGCAAAGTGGGCCCCAGAGCTGCTTTTCACCCTCACTGTACCAGGGCCAGGTGTGCCTTGTGCCCATCCGTGAGAGAGATGGAGACAGAAAGGGGCGAAAAAGCCCTGAACTGCATTCCCCAAATCACCAGGCAGATGAAGCTTAGACTTCGCAAAGGTGTCTGCAATCCACTTGCTTCTCTTCTCATCCCCAATGGGATGCTCTGGAGACTTGCAGAGATAGGACAATTTCAAACAACGACATAGAAGCCTTAAGGTCTTTTTTAATCTGGTATCTACCCATGGGTCTGCCCCAACATTCTGCCCCGGGGTGGGGTGTCCCTGGCAGGGTGAGTTTCCAAACACCCTTAATTCTGCATCAGGTCAGGGAGGGTGGAAAAAACTAGTCCTCTCTGGGAAGAAAAGGCACTTTGTGGTTTCCTTGAAGCCTTTGAAAGAGCTCCAGGAGCCGAGGGGACGTACGTGCTTGTTTAAAGATCCTGCGGAGGTCCATGGAAATTAAACGACGGAGTTCAAACACTCGATGCTGTGGCCATGCTGCTGCCCGGGGAGTGCGGCAGCCTGGAGCCGGCACAGCCTGCACCCCGGCACCACGGCCCAAGCCAGCAGGGCCCCCCGCTACCTGCCGGGCACTTGATTGAATCCCAGCTTTTACGAGCGCTGACACCGTAATCTGTTACAGATGGTCACACAAGGTGGTCACCAAATGGTTCCTCCTGTTAATCGCTGGTTGCCCCCACCACTGAAACTGCAGCCTGAGCTACCTGGATGAAACAGCAGCTTTATGGTGTGTTTAGTTCCTGTGGCATTAAAACAGAGAGAGGAAAAAAACAGGGATAAAACCTGATGAGGTTTTGCTATGAACCCTCTGGCTTCACCACGCAGTACTCCAGGCCACGGCACTGCTGCCAGCTGCCCTTCCTGACGGGGATGCTGCTCTGGGAGGTTTCCTTCCAAAAATTAAATGAAAAATCAATTCCCGGCTCCTAGATGCAATTCTCCATCACAGAGCCCCAAAGGTCTATTGGAGCAGAAAAAGGACAGTAAGGATTGCCCACATCTGCACCAGGTTTGAGCTGGACATAAGGGTGTCCTTGTTGCGGGCCCCAGCCCTCGGCTCACCCTGACAGCCCTCAGGGTAGAAATAGGAAATATTTTTGCAGTAGGAAAATGAGCAGCCAGTCAGAAGAAGAGGGATCTGGGCCACATCCATCAACCTGCGACAGGGCAGCAGCTGGTCCCGAACTGGGCATAACCTGGGGAGGTCAGAGGCACTGCCTCAAGCTGCAGAACAGCATCTGAGCTGCTGTTGGTCCCCAGGGTGGAGGGTGCTCCTGTCTGAGAAGTCCCTGAGGCACGGGGTACTTGGGCAGGGCAGGAGCAGATGCAGTAGCAGCCCAAATGCCAGTGGGCTGTGCTTTTGTGATTCAGAACAGGCAGCATTTCTTTTTTCCAGTGTTTTAAGGCTGCATTTGTGTTTGAATGCCAGCGGGATTTGTCAGTGGGATCATAGGCAGTCCTCCCTCCACCCATTTTATACCTTCTCTGTAAAAGCCTTGCATCCCAGCCAGGCTCTGGACAAAGCCAGGAACACAACTGAGAGCAAGACTGATTGCAAAGGAGGAGGTTTCTCACAACTCTCGTTGCCTGTCTAACCAATATTAGTCGAAGCCCATTGAGAGAGAGCTGGCAGGGCTCCGGGGTGGGTGCCAGCGCAGGGACGAAGCAACAGCCTGAATGATGCGGGAAAGGGTCCCCATCCCAATTGGTGACAGCCGTGACACGCGTGGGTGGGGGTAAGGAACAGCCCATGCAGTGCAGCTGGATGCACAGGAGGGCCTTAAGTCTGAGCCTTAACTGGGGGCTCTTGCTTGTCAGAGCCACAAAGCCAGCACCGACCAGGGCTGGTGGGACAGCCTGCACCGGTTCTCCAGCAAGAAGGGCTTGGCGGGCTTCTGTTCCCTGTTTAGCCAGCTCCTGTAGGTGGTCCGTTCTCAAAAATCGGTCTTTTTTTAACTATTTAGCTGCTTTTGCAGCTCCAGGATTTTATGGATGGAAAGCTGAAAGTAATTAGTGCCCCTCCCCCGCTTCCTGTTGGGAAAAGGAAGAAAAAAGCACACACAAGAGCAAACCCAAAACTTCCTGCCCTGCTTAATAATCAAGTAATGAGTCCAACTCGGCTGGGGAAGTCAGGTTATAGTGAGTGAGGTCTTAATTAAAGAAGGACTGAGCAGCAGCTCTGCTCCCTTTTACAGCCACAACACATCTTCCTGCTCTGTAACAGCCTCTGAGAGAGGCTTAGGGAGCCGGACACCAGTGGGCTGGAGGGGTGGATGAGGGATGAGGGTTGCACGTTTTTCTTCCCTGGTTAAAAGCAATGTCCTGGAGATGGCACCGAGGAAACATGGGGGTAGAAGGACAAAATCCAAGTCCCTGAGAGAAGCAGGCAGTACTATCGCCTACACTGTCCCTGCAAGACCCCAGATTCAGAGGTGGCTGGGAAGGTGCAAGGCAGGTGGTTTGGGGCGTGGGGACAGCTTCATTATAGAAAGCCTAGAGGCAGGTACCTGGGGTATCCCAGAGCACCTGCCCCTCAATCCCCTCTTGGCTGTGGCCATGAAAGGGACAGCTCACCTGCACTTGCTGAAGGGCTCTGCGGTGACAACAGGATGTGCCACCTCTCTGCCCCAACACCCACATCAGGTCACCCACCCCAGAGACTCGGCTCACTGAGTGAGGTGTCTGGTGCTTTAGCCATCCCCAGGGAGGCTCAGGAACCTGCTGAGATCTGGAGGCAGCCTCACCACCTCAGTGGAGCAGTCCCCCATGCTGCAGCACAGACCTGCTCCTCACAGAGTGCTGAGAGGACACGGCCAGTCTACGGGTGCTCCAGTAGCACCCTGGGGAAGCCAGCAGCCACCTGGGCAGCCTGGGATGGACATGGCAATCCCATACACTTTCCCACATAGAGCCAGGGAGATGCATCGCACCCCCAGCAGCCTGATTCATGTCCGCCCCCTCCACCAAGCCTGCATCACTGCCCAGCTGCCCCCTACCCAGCCCTCTGGCAGGAACTGACTCAAGGCTGCCTTTTCCTCCCCTGAGAGGCACCTGCTCTGCAGATCCCCTCCTGGGAATGCCACTTGCCCTTCACCTGCAGCTAGAATCCAGGATCACAGGGGAGGAGGAGGAGAGTCCAGGACCCCCAGCCAGGCCAGCACTCCAGTCCCCACAACACTCCCCACCCACACCCATTGCTGCACATTCACCCTAAGCACCCACAAAACCCTATTATAAATTAACCATTTTATTGAATATCAATAAACTGTATATAATTATATAAAAAGTTTCATCAGTACAAAATTGTGGCACAAAAATATAAATACCAGTGTACCTTTGAAATGTAAACATCCTCTTTGTAATGATTCCATGAAAACAATGTCCAAAGAAAGATGCATTCAGGAGGCACCTGTCAATACCCATAAATAGGGCTTTTGGCACACACCTGTCAATGGGCAGCCTTGGGACAGGCCACCATTGTATCGGCTGACAAGTGCCTGCTATTAGTCACAGTTCTCTTGAAAAGCAGTTGTTAAGAGTCATATTAACAGGTGCTTGAGTGCATAGCTGCTCTGTAAACAGGGTTGGTGTTTGAAATGGCTACCCATGCCTTTTATGGACACTGTTAATCTCGCAGGCATTGCAAATTGTCATTGTGCTGGGGAGAAGCAGCTGCTTCACAACTACTGGGATACTGTATTATTGCATAGTTACACCTTCTACAGGCGGCATATATACACTCGGGGTGTGTGTGGGGGGAACATTTTGTCCTTCATTAAAAAAATATTGGTTCTTAAAAGTTACCAAGTGGTTACAGTAAAAAAACAAAAAGCCCACAAAACCCTGCCAACTGCCCCCTGCTACATGGTGGCAACGTTTGATAGTGGCGGTGGGGCCAGGGTGCATGGCCAGCCCTGCAAGCACCTGCTGTGGGGCTGTGGCAGCAGCAGGTCAGGCTCAGGGCTGTGCCTCCCGAGTTTCACACACACCCACGCTTTGCACCAGAGTCCAATCCTGCACCCTCAGATGCCAGGACGGGAGAAGGATGAGGCCTTTGCATTGCACAGGAGGCACCGAGCGAGGAGTGTGAGGGTCTCAAGGGCTAGAGTAGCTGCATCCGGCCCGGTGCACACTGTGATGGTGATGGAGGAAACTAACTCCTATAGAAACTAGTTACAATATAGGGATTTGCGTGGTGAGAGGCCTGGGGGAGCAGAGTCCTCAGCGCGAGCCAGAGCAGCCCGTCTCCTCATGCTTGTGGAGCAGCGACATACGGGAGAAAGTCCGGGAGCAGGTTTTGCATTGGTACTTCTTTACATCTGAATGGGTCTGCAGGTGGGCTCGGAGATTAGAGCGGTCAGCAAAGGCCCGGTTGCAGTGTGTACAGGAAAAGGGCTTTTCACCTATGGGACAAAGAGAAACGCTCCCAATTAACCAGTGCATCAACACATGTGGAATATCAAAGAAGGAGCCATTCATTAGCCAAAGTTTGTGAAGAGCACAGTGAAAAGAAGTGCTGGCTGTTATTGTTTGGAGGGAAAGCCGGGCGAGGTATGTACATCGAGCTTGGGAATTTCCTACTCCCAGAAAAAACATCTCCTACGAACCATGGAAAATTAATGCTGGAAACATCTGCAAGCAGCAAGGCAGTGGCACATACGAAGGAAGACACGATATTCATCTCCTGCCTGGAGCCAGGCGAGTCGTTTGCAGAGAGGCAGGAAAGCCAAGCACTATGTGTTAATTATATCATAGCAGGCAGCGGCGGAGAGGCGCCAGCCCAGGGTGAGTATAGCTATTTCCTCTGCCGAACCCCGCGCTCCCCCTTCTCCCGCCCAGCTTGCATTGAAAAGCCTGGCCAGGGCAAATTCCTCCCAGAAAGCCTCTTTTGGAGGAAACAAATGCGTATGCTCAAATTGGAAAGCACAATTAAGTCTTCCCGGCTTCCTTCAGCCATCATCTTTAGTATGTTAAGAGGGTGTGAAATCAGTGCCAAGTAACAATTACACTATTCCCGCAGTCCCACAAAGGATGCTCGGGAGATGCATTGTAGGGCAGCCGTGGTGGTGGGGTGGGCTGCAGCTGCGGCACCCGGATCTGCACCAACAGGTGCCGGGGGTGGCCAGCCCCACGCCCCCAGCACCTGCCCGCAGGCCTCGCCATGACTTACTGACTGGTGCGTCTCAGCAATGGATGTACTTTGAGCTGAGCTCATCACTGCTGAATGGGGTAACGAGCTGGAGGCCATGGTGGTGGGCAGGCAGGTCTGGGGTGCTGCCCTGGCTGGAAGCCCTTTGGCTTGGACAAGGAGGGATGCTTTGGGTATGGCAGTGCACTGAGGGTACTCCAGAAGTCTCACAGCCCCAATTTATGAAGCTAATCTGGAGTGTGTGCCATCGCACTGTGGCCCATGGGCTGGCCCACGGGGCAGGCACAGCTTTAACAGCAGCAGCACAGATTTATGAGCCAAGCCTTGACCCCACGCTCAGTTCCAGCCCACAGGATATTTAAAGGACATTTTAGAGAGATGTGCCAAGGGGGTTTGGGAAGCTCTTATCTTCCCAGATAACATTCAGCCCACTGATTTGCTGGGGGCCATGGAGCTGGGAAGCAGGAGATGATAAGGGAGAGAGAGAGGAGGGCAAGAGCCAGCTTTACCCGTGTGCGTCCGGATGTGGCCCTGCAGCAGCCAGGGCCGGGAGAAGGCCTTGCCACACATCTTGCAGACGCAGGGCAGCGTGTGGCTCCGGATGTGCATCTTGAGAGCCCCCAGGCTCACATACTCCTTCTCGCAGTACTTGCAGCTGAAGGATTTCCTGGCCTGGGCATCGCAGTGCAATTGCTTGTGCTTGGAGAGCCCAGCAAAGGTAGAGTAAGCCTTGGCACACTGGGCACAGCGGAAGCGCTCGGCAGTAGCGGGGGCCGAGGCTGGGCTGGGGGGCCCCGAGCTCTTGCCTTCATCTTCCTCACTGGAGAGCGCCGTCAGGTCCAGGGCAGGGGCCGTGCCACCCGCCGCCTCGCTGCCCGGGCCGCCCGGGAAAAGGCTGGAGAGCAGCCCCGCGTCCCACACCAGCGGCGGGTAGTAGGCGCCGGGGCCGAGCACCTCTGGCGGGGGGATGACGGGCAGCGGGCAGGTCTCGTACAGCAGCGGGGCGGCCAGCACTGCGGGAGGCAGCAGCGCTCAGCGGGGGCCCGAAGCTCCCCGTCGGAACGGGGGCGAGGGCCCCCGGCCCAC
>JAAGNO010000064.1:0-32309 GCA_033439905.1 Ceryle rudis
CCTCCCCAGCACGAGGAGAGCACACACACCCCCTACTCTGCCCTTAAAGCAAACTGGGGGGGTTGGCTTCCCGCCCTTTTTATTCCTGTTGCCCTGTCTCTGCAGCTATAAATCCTGGAGGAGGGCAGACCTTTTTATGCCCAGCAAGAAAGAGCAGCTGGTTGAGGTGAGTAGGAGAGGGTCTTCTCTGGGAGAAGGCAAAGGCTGCTGACTCTCTATAATTTCAGTTACTGTTCTGTGTGGTGTGTTGACTAAGGAAAAAGCAAGATTACATATTAGCTTTTGTGTCTTTAAAAAAGCAGGTAGGAGTATTCTTTAGTAGAGCTGTGTTGGGGTAAATGCAGCCTTGTCCAGCAGACTGGCTGTAGCTGGCCCAGAGCAGACACTGCCCTGGCAGTTATTTTCCTGCCATGGGAAATGTGTTTCTTCTGGAACGTTCTTTCTTGCAGGGTGTTTGCTGGTATCTTGAAGTGTCAAGGGTATATTAAGTCACTCTCAAGAACAAAATAAAAACTCAAAGGTGGCTTTACAGGGGGCACTGTTTGTGAATGGTATTGGTAGGTTACAATGTTTAAGTATGTGGACTATGTTATTACAGCAAAACCTACCTGAAAAAATTCCTAAGGCTTGTCATTCCTTATACATTACTGTAATGAGAAAAGGATGTATGTGAGATAACTTTACTGACCATTTAATATCAAGTTTGTGGTAATATTGACAGGGCTCCTCAAATACTTAGCCTCTTAAACACTGCCCCATGTTTGTGATATATTTATAAAATAGGTGCTTGTGATTGCAATGTAGTAGGTACATGTAATTGCTTCATAAAACCCGGTAACTAAAAAAAAATTTCCAACAAGCAATTCTGAGACTATGTTAAGAATGTATTTTTTTCTGTTTTGTTCAGAATAACCCTTTTCTTTGCCTTTCACATAGAGCTTTTAGAGTACACTTGAGTCATACTTTCATACTGTTCTCTAGAAGTTGAGAGCTAGCAATATAAGGATTTTTAAATTGAAGTTGGGATTCTCAAATAATTTTGAGAGTCTGAAACTGGAACTGTAGGAGAAATAAACATCATCAGTCTGAATATCATGAGAATGATAACAGTGAACATGCATAAACCAGAGCTTTATAGCTGAATAGGATAAAAGAAAATGTAAGATGAAAACCAAAATGTAACTTTTTAGTCTATTTAATTTTTTTCTTTTCAGCTACAAAGTGCAAAGTTACTGATGAGACTGTAAAGGGAGAACCGAGACAAACGTTTTATTTGGGGAGGCTTGTGGTTACCTGCTGAAAGTGAAGCAGCTTATTATCAGAGTCATTCTTATAATCAATAGCTAGCTGGTTGTGCCAGACTATTTTCTGCTTAGTTGTTATTCTAGTTTGACCACTTACACTGCTTTTTGTCACTATGTTGGATATCTGCTGGTTTCTTAGAGAAAATAAGTTCTTTAAATAGCCCTTTCTTTACTGTGTCTAATTGCAAACAAAGTATAATAGAAATCAGATCAAAGCATATCATGTTCATGATGTGCAATATTATAAAAGGAGTAAGAATTCTACCCAGATCTAGGAGAAAGTTGTTAAAAACATATCCTATTACCTTTTTGTGTTTGGTTGTTTTTTTTTTTTCCTGTTAGTTTATTTGTAAACGAAGTTATGTTTAGTGAATGCGTAGCTTTATGCCAGCTGTTCTTTCAGACCTGACAATATGCCATTTGGATTTACAGTAACAACTGGAAAAGCAAGAGTACTCATTCCCCAAGTACAGCCAAAGCAGATCTCTAGCAGGCTCCTATATTCTGTGTGGCATCTACAACCAAGATTTTATCATCAATCAGAGCTAGTGAAATATGTTCTGGATAAATGAGAAAAGTTTTAAAATATTAATGCAGCCATCATTGCATGAGGCTTTGATTTTACAAAACTGGCTCTTGATAATACTTCTTTCTGAGGAAATCACTGCATATCCAGGCCAGTTATCTTTGCCTAACATAATTGGCTTTATAGGACTGAAAGTACTGCTCAAACAGCACTTAGACAAAAAAAAAAAAAAGTATTGATCTTTGGGTAAACTTTTGTTGATCCATCAATTAACAGCAGTGGTGCAAAATGTATTTGCTAAATAATGAAAGTTCTATATTCTTGTCATGGGATCTTTTAAATCGTCAAAACCCAGATGTTTCATTCTATGCCTTTTTAGATATGCTACGGGAAGGTAACTTGAATCTTGGTAGGGTGTCCTGAGGCCAAGACTTGCGTCAGAGTTGAGGGCAGTAGATGAGAACTGTTTGAACAGCCTGGAGACAGGTTTTCCAAAGCTGTTTGCAACTTTTTGATTGGTTTGCTATAATTGCCTTGACAAATTATCTGCTTGTCAGTTCACCTGGTTATCAAGTTAGAATAGTAAGGGTCTTCAGATATAGCTTGTGTGAATTTTAATTATTTGTTGTTTTTAAAGTATTCTAAGAGCTTTGGGTATTTTTATTACAATATTTTAAAAGCTTTATTATTTTGTTTGTACTAATTATACAACTGTTTATAGGAGTGATCTGTTGTTCAAGACAAACACTGAAGTATTAATATGATTTAACTTTGTACTTCACAGAGTACTTTGGAAAATAAAGTGGGTTTGTTATTATTTTGATAACTTTTTATACTTGAACAGTTTGATTTGCTGTATATCAAAATAAGACTAAATTTGCTTGGTAGAGGAATATAAAGGAAATGATACTTCAGGCAATGGCCCTGGTGTTAAGCTAATCACACTAGTTTATTTTGTACTCTATCAATGTTAAATGGTTTGAAGAAGAAAAATTTTGATCTTTTACCCAAGCAACTTAATTTTCCACTTTCTTAAGGTGTTTTCAGAGTGATTTCTAAGAAAAGTGGACAACACCATACAAGTTGCTTCACAGATAGGAATTGCCACACTTACTGATCATAATGTGGTTGACCTGTGTAAACTTGCATCTGATGAATAGGAATAAATCCCCCTTTCAAATACTAACATAAGCTGAAAGTTAACTTAGTGCTCTGATGAGTTACTGACAAATTCACATCCTAATATAAATGACATTTGTCACACTGAAGTAGAAACAATTATTAATAATTTTCATTTCATTAGGAGCACTACAAAGAAATGTCAACAACTTTCAAAGTGTGGCAGAAGTGTACAAATTAATTTTGATTTTTCTGAAGTGTAGTTATTTTTCTAAGTATCACACTGTGTAATCACTTTTGGCGCTATTACTTTTGCAATCAATAATACTTGAACATACTTAGCTGTTTTCAAACATGGTTTCCTAAGGTCACCCCTTACTTGTGAGGCTGTTTTAGTGGAAGAATGTAAGGAATCATTTTTCAACTGGTCAAAGATGTATGGAAACTTTAAAAATCCATCTGCGTGTATATTCCTTTTTTTCGGTTGCCATAAGGGGTGTTTCATGTGTGTCATGCTCACTTCTCATACGAGGTCCTGATTTTCACGGCAGGTCCATTTTTGCACGCTGGGTGGCAGCAGGAGCTCTCGGTCACACTGCACCTCCTGGGGCTCATCCTGCTTTGCAAATGCAACCTGACTGCAGAGTTAATTATATTCCCTTGAGCCAGGCAGTCAGGCCAGATTTGGCCTCACATTAGCCAGATGAACGGTTGATAATCAGCTAGAGAAGTACATTGTTCCCACAAGCTTAGTCAAACCTCAAGTGCTAGCATTTGTAATAATTTGCAAGCTTGAAATGCTTGGATACAGAAGGGCCGCAGGAAGACACATCTTGACCAAAGGTTACTTTTCTACCTCATGGCTTCAGATCTATGCAACTTTAGGTAACCCTCTGATAGGTACAGATCCATGTTTGGACTGCAGCATTAACAGCATTTTGCTCATGTATTTATTTTATCAGTTTCCTGGAGATCTCCAAGACACATGCCCTGGGAGCCTCTGCCAACATTCTTGCAGCAGGGTAGGAGCAGAATGGTTGCCATGTCAGCCCATTAATAGCAGCTACCCATACAGAGAGTGTTTAAATTGCTTTCTGAAATCGACAGGTGTCCCCAGAAGGATCCAGTTTATAAGGTAGCTTGAATGGGTCCTGGAATTTCTTGCTATAACCCAGCTTTTAACTCTAGCTTGACTTTATCTGGAGAATTGTATAAATGATTTATCTCTATTGGAAGGTATTAGTTGGAAACAAAGCTGATGTGACCAGAGCTAGGAATAGAAGAATGTACTCAACCAATTAAAATTGTAGATCTCCCCCATTAAAACTGAAAAAAACCCAACCCAATTGGAATTTCTTCTCTGATTACAAAATTAATTAACATTAAGGAGTTGAGGGGAAAATGACTATGCTATGAGGAAAAAAAGTACAAAAAGAAGCAAGTGTCATAGCCAGCAGTAACATATCTTCACTTCTAATCCTAGATGTCATTAAAAATTATAGTTTGACTCTAAGAATGCAGCAAATAAAGCATTTCAGGCACTAACTTATTTAGAGGCTTAATATGCAAAAATTCAGAACAATATGTAAAAAAGGTACACTTCTTTCCTAATATTTCTAATTGTCTTTTAGAAGTTGATCTCCATAATCTATATGGAAGATGTTGTAGGCAATGTTCTGCTATTTAGAAGTGCACTTCTCTCATGCAGTATAGGGAACTGTAATGAGAAATTGAGGTGCTGAGTGTGTGAATGTATCTACTTAGTAATTGTGCCTGAAAAGTCTTTGAATAATTTGTTTTGGTTAACCTTGTGTACAATATATATCTCTGTCTTGGATTTCAGCGTTCTGAAATTTCATTTGATTCTTGGGACACCTAAAAGATGAAATTCTTTGCAAGTACATGAGTCCACAATTTCTAGGCAGTTGTACTGGAACTGTGTAACTGGGCTAACTGCTAGGAAGCCAGGTGAGTTTTGTTCTTGAAACTGAGCCACTCTGGGAAAATGTTTAAATTTTGATGACACAGCAGATACAAAGTACAAAGAAAGTATCTTGTTGGAGTTTTCAACTAAATGCAAAGCCCATATACTAGTCTGCACCTGAATTTGACATCATTTCCAAAGAAAGCTGCTGATACTAATGGACAAGTATGTTTTAAGCTCTCAAAACCACTTTGTTATTTTGTTGTTACTCAAGCTCTCAATATGTCTGTGTTATTTTACTGTTACTCAAGTAATTATCAGTGCCATGTACCAGTGACTCTGGTGTAAAAGAGGACAATCGAAATATCCCAACTAGACTTAATTAGCTTTACTACATTGTGTTATTTCCTCATCCATCTCATTGGAGGTGCTTTGATATACACAGCAGAGCTCTCCATGCCTGTTCTCTGGATTTTTTTGGAAGAAAATCTCCTGCAGACAGGTCATCATGGGTTCAACTGTTCCAAAATACACATACAGCTATAAAGTCTTTTGTTTTTCTTCCAGTATGAGGTAAACACAGAATTTGCTTTAAGTATGCAGTTTTCATTTAATAAAAACAAAATCAAAAGCCAAAACTAAACATCTTGCTGTTTTGAAATGTCTAATAATTGTGTTTAGTTGCTTGCAACTTTAGTAGAATTACTGTAAATATGTTCAAAATACTGTAGCAGATAACAATCTTGGTTATTTCTATTTCACCAGAAATACTATTCTAATGAATTACAGCTTAATTTTCATAGCTCATCAAGTTTGGTTAGATACTCTGAATATCCAGGATTGTGGGTAATTAGCTTAACCAGATGGCATTGGGAAATGACACTATAATTTGGGTTGGATTTTTAATTTTATTTGGAATTTGGGTTTCATTCCATGAGGCAAACCACTGCAGACTAAAGAAAGCCTGTGGTAGACAACATGCTTATTTTTAGGAAGCAGAAACATAGTTCTGTCTGCTCTTATGTGGACTGAATCTGTTTGTTTTCTTTACTTGCCAGCAGGTGACTGTGCTAACCAAAGAATGTTTCATGCACTAAAATGTAGTTTCAGGATAATAGGTCTTATTAGTGAGTAAAACCAGAAACAGTTAACACTGTTTTGTCTACAGTCCATCAGACCACTCTGCAGATGTGTCTACCATCTTCAGTAGATGAAACAGAAGCATTGTTTGTGTGACCAACTGAGATACATCCTAAATGTTACAAAATAATTATAGCAGTGCTTGTTTGGCTTTTTGTTGCTACTAAGTATTGTATTTAAAGTCAGGATCAGTAAGTCAAAACTGGAAAAGAATTAAAAAATAAAAGCAGACCTTGTCAGCTGCAATTACAACTTCTAGTCACTGAAATGTAATATAATTCAATGTCTGTGTTAGCATTCTGCATTGTTAATTCATGGGCGAGTAATTTAGTTGAATTCTCAATGAGAAATTGAATTTGAGATGACTCAGCAGGAAAATCAGTGTGTTCTATAATTGAATGGAAAATAGTTGAGTTATCACTGGCAGTGAGCTTGATGTAACAAGCCTTTGAATTACATGTGCTATGAAGAGACTTCACAGTTCAACAAGTTTTACAGTTATTTCAGATAATGAAGCACAAGAAAATGTGGGGTAATTAAGTGCTGAAGAAAACACCATGACCTAAATCCAATGCAAAAGGTCCCAAGAAAGTATTGATACAAACAATGTTTCAAATGTAGAGTTTCAATTTAGACAGTTGACTCTGCTTTGGGGTATGAGATGCTTAGATGAGGTCTGTAGGTTCTTCTCAATTTCTTTTTTACACTTCTGTGGTTGCTCATTTGCAACACTCACATAAACATCTAGCATGAATTTGAGTGGAAGAAGCAGACTGATGAGTGTCCCCTGCAAGATAACTCATGTGATGTCATGGCTAGTCAATGTACTTGCCTGCTTTAGGAGCTGCACCACAGCACCTTGCTTGTCTTCTCTGGCTGAGCATGTGGGTTTGATGGCAAACAGTAGAAAATTGCCTTCAGCATGATATGAACACAGCACTTCACAATTGGTAGTTGACTTCTGGCTCATGCATTCTGCCAAGGAAAAGATGAAGTTCAGCTTTGTCTCATCCAAGAACAAGTCAAGGGAACTACCTGTCAAGGCACAGGTTTTTGGGCACTTAACAAAAAGCTCTGTATTTGGTTTTGAAGCTTAAATGCGACGAAAAGGATTTGATCCTGACTTTTTGGTTCAGGCCAAAGATTAATTCCCCTAAGATAAATAGTATAATAATATTTAAATTCCTTAATATAGCTTTATCTAGGATTGCTTTTAGAAGTTCACAGATGCTGTCTGAGCCTCCAGCAGTTCAGAGACAATGTGGCGGCAAGAGTATTTTATATATGTCTCTTCAAACAGGTGCTATGTCATAACTAGTGCCTTTACTCCAGAACGGTTTCCTGCTCAGGGCAGCTTAGATCAGAAGATAGCTTGCTGGCATTTGTAGAAAGTTTAAATCTAGAGCAGCCATTGGATTTGGGTTACAGTGATTAAAAATGTGTGTAAACTCTAACAAAGTCAAGAAAGTAATGGTTAAGAGAAATCAACCCAATGGTTTGCAGGAGTTGGAAGCCTGGAAATATGTGTGTTTTTTAAGCTGATAAGAGGAAAGAAACCTAAACTAGGTTTGTAACCTAGTGAGCATAAATATTTCTAGTAAGATCTTGATGTTTTATTTAAGTAGACTTGTCCATGTAAGTAGATTTGCTTTGTCCAGGATGTTTTTTTACTCCAACTGCCAACTTTGTTAGGCTGGCTGGTGAGGTGATTCTCTAAACATAGTGGTTAAATTTGTCCTATGTTCCCACAGGTTTATTTTTCCCTAATAACCAAGTTTTTAGCCTAGTATGCAACATCTGTGTTAGTGCTTGGAATGCCAGTCTCTCCCCTGTGAACTGTGGGATTGTAAACCTTAGTGGAAAATATACTTAACTTGGAGGCTAAAATAGTAAACAGCTAATGTGACAGCTCATCACAGCTTTCACAAAGGTGTACCAAGTAGCAGATAATTATCAATAGCATTACAAAAATTCTTTTGAATGTACAGGTGCCTGCATTTTTAATTTGTCAAAAGCTTTAAAAAGGATGGTAAAACTTGATTTAGACATAAAAGCAGATGCATTCTTTTGAACAGGGATTAGAAAGCAAATAATTAATCATACCTACCTGAGGATTTATGTAAGCAGCTACTTACATAAGAATTGTAAACTTACAAATGCAGTCTCTCCACCTATTTGCATTCTCCTGAATTAAAAATGTGTGGATTTGCTTGGTAGATAGCACTTGACATCAAAAGAAAAATGCTAAAATATTCTCCTGGTACCTTACAGACATAAAAATATTCCTTACAAATATACTATGCTGTTTTTAACTTTCTGGTAAATGCTTTACAAATTCTGGTGCACGTAAGTTTTAGTGCTGATTAGGTAAATCAGACTTGGAGTAACTAGAGGCTGTGTAGGCTTCTTACATCAGTGAGGTTTACTTTCCATTCAGTAACAAGTCAGAACTTTGCATGAGGGTCACGAAGAGAAGATTGGCTGGTCTGAACAGGTTTCTAAGTGTTATGGGAAGTGTATAAAGCTGACTGGTTTTGATTTCAAGCCAGGTGAAACAAAGTTGATTTCACAGTTACGTTTTCGAATCCTCACATCAAACCAAAATCAAAAGGTCTGGATCTGAGGGAAGTGAAAGAGAAAAACAATTTTTTGCATGAACAACTATGAGGTGAGATCAAGAGTCACATATCTTTAGTGTTTAGTGCCAGCCTCTACCATGTACTATAGTCTTTGTTCAGCTCAGTGAGTTTTCAGAAGTTCATGGCTTGAAGTGAATTCCATGGGATATCAGAGTTCTAATGAATAAGGATATGTTGTTCTGGCAAGACTAGTACGATCTGAGGGACCAGTGCTTTACGTATCAGTTTATTGAATTCAGTCTGAGGTCCCAGAACTGTAATAATAAGCTTAAGCTTATGGCAATAAAGCTACCTGCAGTAATATATTTAAGCACAAGGGCCCAAACTCCTTCAAAGAAAAACTGAGTGACTCGCATTTATTCAAAATTTAATTCTCATTGCATTTATGTCCCTGTTACTTCTCCTGTCACACACATGCTTCGTAAAGATTTTATTTTCCTTGTACTTCTCTGCCAGTTAAACACTGAAGACGGGCAATTAAACTTTGATATAAAGATGGAGGTATAAACAGAAGCAGGAGGAAGATGGGGTACCTTGCCAGCTCTTCTGAGAGTTCCTACACTTGCATGCTGTCTTGTACACTTACTCTATTCTTTTGGGAACTTAAAATTACTATTTTCTTTTTCTAAGCAACATTTTAATCTTGTTGCTACCTTGTCACTATGTTCATGTGTTGTCACCTTGCTTTTATTGTACCGGGCTTGTTTTCATGTGTTCCTTTTTCAACATCTCTACTGATGAAATTGAACACTTGGGATTTTAAATTCAACAGCCAGAAGAGGAGAGAGGGTGTCTCTGATCCCAGCCTCTGCAGAATTCCCACAGTGCCCCCTACTTTGAAAGGCTTTAAATGTCTCTCTCCTTTGAACATCTCATGCTGCTGACAGTAATGCTTTTGTAGTGTCTACAACTCACTTTATCTTGTTCCAGGAACTGACAGTGTCCCTAGAATACTTCTAAAAGGAGAACTTCTTGGATAAATCCTTCCAATGTTTTGGCTTTTTCCAAGCTGCATCTTATGAGTATTTTCTTTGAAGAGTTTATTTCAACAAATGTGACCTTATAAACTTCCAACCCTGTACTTTGATAAAATAGCCTTTGTGAGGTACACAGGATTGTATAGGGAAGACACTGCATTAATTAAAGATGAAAATGAGAGAGTGGAGTATGAGAGGTCTTTTTCTTCAAGGTACAGCTGTGAATCTTTTCTTAAAACATCAATGGGGTTAAAGTACTGCAAGATTCATGGCCTGTGGATTCATACAGATATTTTTTTAGGCAACTTGTAATCTTCTGTTTCTCCTCCCAAGTTGTGAATTTTTGTGTGTTCTCATCAGATGCTAAGCAAGTCAAAGGTTCATTCTACCATCAGAGATGAAAGATTCAGTGGAAAAAAAATTTGCATTGAATTTTTTAGAGTGATTGCTTGTGACTCACTGCAGTCTATTAAGCCACTTTTTAAACTTCAGTTGTAAAACCATTTTTAAGCCTTGTCATTTGGAAACAACTCCACAAGCGAAGGTAAAAGGAGTATTTTCCACAGCAGTCTGGTATATAACAGCTATTGAGAGGAGCAGAATGCTACCACTGCTGTGAAAGGCTTTGCTTAGCAGCTGTTTTCTGGCAGCCCTTAAGTCTTGCAGCTCAAGAGCTGCCATATAAGGCAGTAACTACCACTACTGCTCTCAACCTCTCTGATGAGCAGCAGTTTGCCTTGCAGCCATTTAAGCCTTTACACACAGTGGTACCTGTGTCCAAGCTACTTTGATCTGTATTGCTTTCCCTACCTGGAAAACACATTTGGAGTTGTAGTGCTTCACTATCAGGCATGTCAAGAGCAAATAAATGGGGCACATGTTGAGTCTCTCAGCACTGGAGAGTGTTCGTAAACCAACTGCATACTGAAAGGATGAAACCAAATATATAAGAATTAAATACTTCATTGAAACAGAAATTATGGTACTTTTTTTTTATAGAAGTGAACAGGTGGTGCCTTTAATCCAACCAAAATTAACCCATGTTCAATAATTTATGCACTCAAATTGACTCTAACAAATGCTGCTTAATTATGCATTCTCGCAAAGATGCTTTATGTTGGGTTTCAAATGGGAATTTGGATCCAATTATAGTTATCTTCCCACAGCAGTTTTAGTATGTAATGAAGTAAGGAATTCAGGATATAAAGAAAATTCAAAGTAACTTTGCTCTGAATTCAGCTGTAGTTGTCTACATAGTGTAATTGTCACATTTTCCAACAATGGAAATTTAAAAAATTCTCTCTTTAAAAGCTGTTCATGTCAAAGAATGTTCTCACAAAAAGAAAATAAAAATAGAACAGTTCATTAGATCTGTAGCTTGTCTCGGAGAAACACGAATGAAGGAATCAATCTGTGTTTGAAGTAGAGAAAAGGAGGACAAATATACAGGCTGTCAGTAATCTTTAATGCCTTTCCACTATCTCACTCTGAAGTAAAAACAACAGAAGCTGTTGAAAGATGGGTTTACTCAATTCATGCTAAGGGGCTATCTCTTCCCTTCCCCTGATTAGTACTTGGAATTATTTTTTCCTTATTGATGTGTTACTTGTGTGTGTATCTTGCTATTCTGTTCTAAAGAAAAAATACTCCTGCAAGATGATCAAATATAACTTTGCTGTGCAATTTGGAGCAAACTTTGAAACTGATTTTATTCTGCTCTAAGTGTTGTTATAAAAAACTATTTCTGTATTTCACAATTGGAAAAATGTAAGATAATGTGTTTTTCTTATAACAGGAGCTGAAATAATATTGCAGGAGGGAATTAGCATTAGTTCTAATCTTGCTTGAAAAAACCAACCAATTGCACTTTTAACTTTCTGCATGCAAGCCATCAGTAAGATGGTTCACACGAATCAAGCCAGATTTTTAATTGTTAAAGACTGAGCAGTATCACAGTGAGAGCTCAGTCATCCACTGGATCTGTCATTCTGTGTAAGAAAATAATGTGGTAGGTAATGTAAAACTTTATAAAACTGGGCTTCTCAGTGATTTCTGTGGGGCTGCATCCTCCAGAAAGTCTCAAATTTTTCTATGGTAATAATAAATAACATTTTCATTTTTTAACTGTGGTACTTCACTCTAGTGGTCATTTATGAATACACTGTAAACATCTTACTGAAAAGGACAGTAGTATGTTTTCAGTCCGGGTAAGGTAGCGATGCTTGTGCAATCTTAAGTGTTGATCAATTTTCAGTGAAAAATGAAGCTTTCTCTTTAAGCCTGTCTTGTAATGAGTATTGCTGCTACACGGGATACCACCAACTCTGCATTTGCATTGCTAAAAGTAGATGTATTTATTTTTATAGACTTCGAGTCTTGAGGGGGAAAAATGGCAGTGGAGAAAACCCAAACCTTTGCTGAAAACATTAGTCTCTGCTTGGCCAGGAGTGGCCAGCTTGAATACAACTTTTGAACAGTTTGGGTACCACTCCTGTGAATGTTTTATCTCGGAGGTTAAGAGGGTACAGTGGACTTGCTAGTGCAAGTAGAAATTTTATCTTGAAGAGCAAGCAAGGCTCTTTGAGGCTAGCTTGAGGAAGTTAACTGAGTCATCCTTGGAACCAGCTGCATGTTCCTCCCACTCCGACAACAGTGTTGGGACTTATGGAAAGGCATTACTTTCTCTTGATCAGCAACTAATGTCTCTTGGAGTATTTAACTTGAGGCTCTTGAGTACAGAGAATTTTTGAGTTCCAGTTCTTAAAATCAAGAAGGCTGTCTGCTGTTTAAAACAGATTGTCAGACAGATCTTGCTTTGCAAGAAAGATCTTGAGTAGTTTGGAAACCTGAAGAGCATTTGAGGAAAACTTGAGCCACCTGAGGAAAAGACTGAACTGAGACCTCAAAGTTCCAACTTCCTCCTGATCCTCAGTGCTTTTAAATTTTTTTTTATTTCAGTTCAACTATTGAAACACAGTGAAACATTAATCTTTTAAAGAAGTCTTTGCTGAAGACCTTTCGTGAAAGCTCATGAGTTGTTAGCATGAAGTAGTAACATCTAACCACAAGCCTGGATTTGCTTGCCATACCTTGCCAGACTCTTCTTGGCATGTTTCTTTAGAGAAAGGTAGGCAAAACCTCCCTTCTATCAAAGCATGTTGGTGGGCAATAAAACAATAAGATCCTGGGTGACATCTGGGAGATATGGGATGTAGGTAGTAGCTAAGGGTGCAAAAGAAGGCAACACAGGCCACAAAGCTGCATTCATGCACCCATCTGCAACATGAACAGAAAAAGGATCGAACTGCTACTTTTTCACGACTATTTGTCTAGAATTGCAGATCTTTATTTGGCTAAGTATTTGGAATAATGCAGTTAATAACTTTAATTTTTATATAAATTTCTAAATAAAATTGGTAGCTATATTGAACAGGCAAAGTTTGATACTTAGCTGCAGGTTGTCATTTACTATTCATTCTTGGACTTGCTTAAGCAGGTCCAGGGAAGAGCTACAAGGATGATCATGTGGCTGGAACATTTGCCCTGTGAGGACAGACTGAGAGTTGGGGTTGTTCAGCCTGAAGAGGAGAAGGCTCTGGGGATACCTCAATTGTCTTCCAGGGGGCCTACAGGAAAGATGGGGTGGGACTATTTACCAAGGAGTATAGTGATAGGACAAGGAGTAATGGTTTAAAACTGAAAAAGGGTAGATTCAGCTTAGATATTAGGAAGAAATTCTTCACTGAGTGGTGAGGCAGTGGAACAGGTTGTCCAGATAAGTTGTGGGTGTCCTATCCCTGGAAGTGTTCAAGATCAAGTTGGAGGGGGGGCTGAACTAGTTGATCTAGGGTCCCTTCCAACCCAAACCATTCTGAGCCTTGTAGTAACCATGTAAAATGGAATACTTAAAAACCAGTCTTTCTGGGAAATGAGACTGACTCCAGTTTTCTCCTGTTGATCCAGTGAACAGCTAACAGTAAACACTACCCAAACCATCTTGTCTGCTATACAGTGCAGAAGTTCAACTTTTAGAGCTCTAATAAACTGTTTAATATATGCTGTTTATCAGCCAGTATGAATCACCGAAGTCCTAACCTGACTCCTAAATGAGTTTACCTACATCTGTTCCACTCATTAGAGGTCAAACTGATAATGCTAAGAAGGAATATCAGTGCTACATATCATGCTATAAGGATATAATTATAACTAAAAAAAAACCCAACCCTCCTATCTCTCGCTTCTAGATACTTTTAAGTGTAGAATTCAAAACTCTCAAGTAACTGCTATTTCTTAACAAGATGTCATGAGAGCAGGAGAAGAAATGAGAAGCTTGCAGAGTAATTATGGATGAAAGGATGTTTCTCTATTGTGTGCGTCTGTGGAGTAGAGATCTAATGGTCTAAGCATTTGTTTTGAAAAGCCTGAAAATTTCACTGAACCTTCTTCAAATTGTATTATCCCTTATGAGAGAGAGTGTTATGGACAAAATTCATCCTTGGAAGGGAAAAATAGGAGGAACTGGGATAAACGTTCAGAAACTCTATGAATATCTACTCTTGCCTCTTCATAATTCAAAGAAAGCCATCTTTCCTTCTCATTTTTAATGGTTGAATTATTAGGAAAAAAGTTATTCCCATGTGCCTTTTGCTGTTGAGTAGCTGGCAAAAATAACACGTTCATTAGATTACACCGAAATGGTCTCATCTTTGTTACAGATAACAGGCACTATCAGGAGTTAAGGCATGCTTATATCCAATATGGCTGTGAATGTAAAGTTGAAACTTATTTAGAGCATTTTAAATTAGAACATTTCTTCTCTGTACACTGTAAGGTCATATAAATTTGAGGAAAGCTGCTGGAAAAAATCAAATTATGAGCTAGAAATGCAATACAAACATAGTCTGAAACTAAATCATGTACCTCATACCATATTTTGGGAAAGTTCTATTTATGAGCTTTCAATAAGAAGTAGAATACAGTGGAACTTTTAGGAGCAATTTTAATTTATTATAACTTGCAATATGTATTTAACATAAACATGCAAGTTGTCTTTGGAAAAGTATCGATTCAGACAGATTTAATTTTTCTGAGCCTTTCTTCCAAGGTTGTTTCCTTTAATATCTGTATATACTTACTGCTTCAGTACAATATCCACATAGTATCCATTTCTCAAGCTGTGAAATAACATGGTCCTTGTTAAAAAAATGAAGTATATCATGTCACATCAGGAAAAAAATGCATGCAGAAATTGTACTTCTATCACTTGGATCTTCACTGAAGAGTCTCTTTGAAGCTAAAGCTTTAAAGAAACTATCTTAATGGTGAGGGCATCAAGAATAACATGCAAGTGACCAAAACTGACTTTTTTGTTAAAAGGCGCATGTTGTTTTCAGGCACCTAATTCTCATGTGATATAAGCCCAGATACTAACGCTGAAGTTAAATACACCTTCTGATGGACCAATTTAATTCCTAGTTAACTTAGAGACAGGGACAGCTTTGTAACGAAGGGAGTGTTTTGAATCATTTGTGGACAACTGCTGGCTAGATTCTATACTCCTGAGCACAGTTATATGGAGGTTTTGTTGCTATGAAATGAGAACCAAAATAGAAATATGGAGATATGTCATAACATGTGGAAGTTATGACATTGTTCCCACAGAACAACTGGAAAGGAAGACATGGACAGCAGAACTGTTTCAAATGTTTCAAGCTTCCAAAGCTGTCTTTGTGAAACTGTAATATTGTAATACCAAGGTCTCATAGCAATACATGGTTTCTCCAATTTGCTTTTAAATATTTTATTGCTTTGAAAGTCCTGCAGGAAAAAAGTATTAATCAGTAAAAGGGACTGTGTTGGACCTGCTGCTAATTTCCTTTCTTCCATGTTTTCAGACAGAAAATGCAAACTTAAGGAATACAACAACATATACAAATACTTGTCCTCTTGTGTACTTGATGTCTAATTTAACACTAAATTTGCCTCTATGTCCAGTTTTTCCCCTGGGTCTGTTGTATGACAAAGTTTTACTTTTCTACAGCACTTCACTTAAATTGACCCTAAGTTTCTGTTGAGGATTATAAAGGCCCAGTTCCAATCTCAGAAAACCCTTTTCAGCTGAATTCTTACACCCTGAGGAAAATATCTTTGTCTTGCTTTAGGCTTTTTAGCCATCAGTTGTAGGTCTTACAAAAGATGCTCCAAGGCCACCTTTAGCCTCTTTCTCCTTTCACACTCTAGCTGCTGCACAGCAGGTGAGGGAATTTTAAATACATGCTAGTATCTGTGGAAAAGTAATTCGTGGCAAGTAACTGCCTTGATGCATTCCATTTCTGCTCACAAAAAAGGCTTGAAGTATTTTTCATACATTTCAGTATCAACAATTTTTGGTTTATAATGCACTTATGCAAGTGAGTTGGGTATATTTTACTTGATTGGTCATTTACATTGCATGATTTATTTTCATTCCAATTAGAAATAAGATAAGTGTGGAATTTTCACAGGAACAACTCTGTATTTACAGGTTAACCACTTTCTAGCACATATGAAAATATTCTTCCTGTATCTGGTCACTAGAGTTTTTCTAGGCAATGCGTACTAGAATCAGGAATACAAATGAAGTGAATGCTTAAAATCTTACAAGTATTTTACATTATCTGTTTTGATCTACCTGTGTAGGAATTCTTGTACCACAAAGAAAACAGTTTTTTCTGAGAAATACTAAGGAGTAAGAGCTCTGTTGCATGAGCTAGGAAGTACAGAAATATGTTTACGACTGTAGGCTCTTAGCGGTTGTATTGCAATAATTGGTGATATTCCTAAAGGTTTATCTTCAGGAGACATAAAATGACTGTGAATCATAGTTTTCTTTCCAGGTAAATATCTGTTTGTCATGGCTGCAGAGGAAAGCATGAAGCCAAGCATAGCCTGAAGTTAAAACAAACCATAAAAAACAGGTGAAGAAGAAAGATAAAAACAAAAATAATTTTATTTCTGCTGTTTTTAAAACTTGCCATGCTTTTTTCAGGTTCTGCTTGTTTTCTGAACAGGGGTTTTATTAATAGTGCTTGTATTTGTATGCTGAGGACCATAGCAGTCATGAGTCATCTGACTTCCTATAGGATGCTGCAGGACCCCACTATTAGCAAGGTATCTTGTGTTGGAGGTATTAGAGATATTACATTGAAAAGGATTAAAGGACTTGGAACTTGTTGTTCCAATGCAGTTTTTTGTTTCTATTGCATGTCTTCCTTTCTCAAAATCAATTTTAAACCATATTTCTTTCAGCAGTAAATTATTTCTTGCTGTCCTTCAGAGGCATCATTCTCTTCTTTGTCAGCATCTTGTTCCCTATGTACTTGAAAAATATCTTTAAACCTCAATCCTTTTAATTCTGTATTCTTGTCTTATTGTGTTTAAAATTCCTGTGAACCACAGCCTGTGACTTACCTGTTACTCAAGGACTGTTATTTTCATACCTTCAAGTCTTCCTGCTTTTCCTTCACCTTTTCATCACTTCCCTGAAGTGCTTGCTGTGGGCAAACATAGCCTTAGAACACACATAACCCTTGAGTGTATGTTGTATAGAAATACATTTCTGGCACTAACACAATAGAGAACAGGACAATAAACATTGAGAGAGCACTGTTTCTCGTGTAACACCTAACAGAAATAAGGTTCAAGTGAAGGCTAAAATGGACAGTACCCCTCAACTGCCCTCTAGTACCCTGCACAGAGAGACTGGAGATGGAGTATGGGTGTACTACAGTAAACTGAATCATTCTGGTGTTGTTTTACTGTGGAAGTTATGATCTAAAGGTCACTGACAGGACAAGAGGAATACTTTTTATTGCAACATATGATATAGTTTGAAAAAGCAGATATACTTTTTGGGAGCAGAGAACCTTGTTCAGGCCATCTTAGAAGATTTTTATATTTCTAAAGGCCTTCTTTGTCTGCTTTGTAAATAATCAGTGTCTAATTTGTGGACTCAGGAAGGATTTGGAGAGTGGTACTACTCTCTGAAGACTTCTTCTTTATCAGGATCCAAAACTGCTCATGCTTTCTTTGTCTGCTCCCTGGGTTTTTCAGAACTGTACTATATCAATGTTCACTCTACTTTGCTCCCAGGCCCTAGTCTACTGCTAATCGATTTCTAGACTTTCTGATTAACACATTCTCTCTCAACTGAACTGAGGTATGGCACAGTTGATAAGAAACCTCTCAAACTGATAATCTGCAAGTACTGAACTGAATATCCCACAAAAAAGTCTCAGGCCCTCAGGAGCAACGTTTGGGTTTGAGAGAGAATCTGGCCAAATCCTGTATGACATGGATGTGGCCAGACTCTCCAAAATGGGCCAGCACTGGGCAGTGGGGACATTAGCCAGTTTATATATGCAGATTCATGGATCAGCTTCTCCTTAGAGAAAACAAAAGGCTGAAGTTACTGCTGAGAATATAAAACATACTACTTAGCTCCATTCTAATAAAAAAATATCAGAGCATGAAGTCTCAGAAGTGCCATGTGCTGAATAAATACCCACAATATGTATTTTATGTGTTTAACTTAGAGGATTGATTTAGATTTACATTAAGTTTCTTTATTTTATTGTGAAAATGAAGAGTCTTTATTGCTGTTCTACATACAATTTAATAATAATTTAAGAGTTCTCTATAGCTGGATGAGTATAGTGGGTGTATATACACACAAAAGCCCCCTTAGTCTTTAGATCTATACATACAGAAAGAAGCTTGACACCCAAGTAATTCATTGCATAAAAGCCAGCGATTATCTTTTGGCAACCAATCCTATTAAAATAGGTGGAGTGATGTAGTGTGCTATAGAAAAACTGTACATATCTGAAGATCTGGTTTGCCATGATACTCTGAACCACAAGTCAGATATTTCAAAGCCTTTCAGTAACCAAACACTTACTGATACACTTGTTGCATGACTGCATAAAAATATCTCCTAGTACGTCTACGTGTATAAAGAATACTAGACTTGAGTCTTACCATATGAGCATTCAGCACATCAAATACAAATGTTACTTGTACTCAGGTTAGTCAGACTTTTAGCAATATGTTCAGGCTTTGAGTCATCTGGCAGGTAGATGTGGGAAGAGATGGCTTACACTATGAACATTTGAAGTGTCTGAAGAACAGCTCTCAAGTTAATGAGATTGTAGCTGGCGCAGCGGTATTTGTACAACGAAGACTCTTAAACTCACTAAACTGGCTTCTTTCTGCAGGTTATGAAGGAAAATAAAGATGACTGTGATTCTGTTATGTGGGTTTGAAGAATGTACCTTCTAGAGTAAACTGCATTTTATTTTCTGATTAAGTGTTCAGAATTAATAGAATATAAAAATATTTTTTTATCAAAGATTTACATACATATTTTTAATTTGTATAGTAGCTTGAATACTGAGGTTTGAAATACCTTAGCTTAAGAATGTTACTGTACCAAGTCCTGGGGGTTGAAAATTATGGTTAAAAATCCCACTGAACTGTGTCTAAGGGCAGTAAAGATAAAGCCATGAAAACCATCCCCCCTTCAGTGTTTCTTCTCTCAGACTTCAGAAACCTTTGCATTCAAGAACCAAATTCAGAAGCACGCTTGAGGGGATACAACTCTGCTACTACTCAATAAGCATGTGGAAAGATGCTGAAGTTTGTATGTCTTACTGCTGCCAAGGAGCAAGAAGTTTTGATTTAGTCTGCCTTACTCATTTTTATCTGCAGTTTCCTTAGACATATCAGTGAGTAGCCTTTTATACCTCTTAATTTTTTCAATAGCTACTTGTTCCTCTTCTGTGATACTATAAACCTAAAATTCTGATAGTTTTGTTGGAGGAACGGTGTTTATGCTATAGTAAAAGTCCTCTACATATGTTTCAAGATAGTGATTTGAAGTGTGAGTTGAAAAAAATGTGGGAATGCCTTCAGATCCTAAAAGCTGTATATTTTAGTTGAAAACTGTTTCTGTGCATATCTGTTTAAGATGCTACGGTGCTAATGAAAAGATGACAATCCCTTGTGCACTGCTATCTTTGTGGGTGACAAGTACATAGTGGCTTTTAGTGTATGTGTCTGTTCTTCTCTGCTGCCTTAAAGGATTATTACATCATGAAGGATATTAATTTTTCACTGAAACAATAGTGAATGACTTTCAACATTGAAATGAAGAGATCCTTCTAAGGTAGAGTGATGCTCAAAGGCAAAAAAACACCAACCAAATTCAAAACACTTTCCCTGCTGATAGAGTTCTCTAAGTGCTTTGCATTATTTAGAACATAGAAAAGCTAAGTTCCATCAAAGATATTGTCATAACAGGAGTGAAGGGCAAAAGACTTGTTGAAAAATTTGGCACAGCTTTTGTTTGTACCTTTAAGGTTATAGTGTCTGAAAAGAAAGCAGACATTATGTCATCCTGAACTAAGAGGTTCTTTTTATTTTTTTTTTTTTGTGGTAACAGTGAAATCACATAATCACCTGTCTGTGTGTGTATATTTATCTTAAAGGCTTGATAAATGGGGATGTAACTGAAAAGCTACTGATGCCTTTTGCTATTCTGAAATGCATTACATCTTAAAGAGAGTAGAAGAAAGTTAAATATAGTCATTTCTGTAACTGATGTGGTAAGAAGAAACTGTATAGATACTTAGCATAGCAATTCAAACCAGAAACCTACAAACCTACCTTTATTTTTGTCTGTGTGCAGCACCATTGCATGTGCAAGCCACAAAGCTGCAGAATTTTTCTGAATTTACTGCCTCCACGTATGAACAGTGTTTGGGGATCCATATGCCTTAGGGAGGCAGGCATCTGTGCAATAAAAATAAGATATGAAACCTCAAGTCTTTTGCTAGATAATTTTCTATGTTTTAAATACTCTGTAGGAGAAAGGTTCAATGTACAAAGGCTTGGGACAGCTGACGGCTTATCTGAAAAATTTCTAAAGAATTGGTAAAAGCACAGAACGGGAGTATCAAAATCTGCAAATATGCCAAGGAGCATGCTTGCAATGCAGTTTAACAGAATACTGTCAAATTACAGTTTTATTTCTGCCATGTTTTCTATGCATCAGGTTTGCTCTATTCAGAAACATGGTGAAGTGGCTACTTGTATCATGGTTCTAAACCAGTGTTTGGAAAACTCTTAGTGCAGCCAGTTTTAGCTCGAACGCTCTACTGCTTGCATAAAACTGGTACATTTTTACTTGAGGGGGAAGTATGCCATGAGCATTGTTACATCAAAATGAACCAAATTCCCAACTTGCAGAAGTGAGTATGTTCTTCAGATTTTACAGTGACTAAAGTGAATTCCAAATTTTATTTCAAGTTACTACTTATTCAGTGTGATCTCTTGATTATTGAATATTATACCTTTGCTTATTCAGTAAATACATTTGCTCCTAAATTATGCTGTTGTGCATAACATCTGAAGTATTTCAGTATAGCCTGTTAAGGATTTCAGAATAGTGGTATTCTAAATGTTCTCATGCTATAGTGCATCAGCCTGAGTGCTGCCTTCAGAAGGTTAGAGACCTGACATTTCTATATACAGCTATTCAGCTGAAACTTTTCAAGTTGTGGAGAAGTTTTTGCTAATTTTTCTTTACTCCGGTGGACCTGAGACACCCTTGAAATACAGAATTTTCTGTTCCCTTCCTTGAGTGGTAGCTCTGATTGCAAGCATTAGAACACCATGAACTGGTTTTCATTTGTGGAAATGGACGTACCATTATTGTAAAGACCCCACTGTAAAGAAAGGTCTGTGATTCAATTAGTTGACTTTATAGAAAATGTATTTGCTTTTCTTCTGAGGGTTAGGAGTAGTCTGGAGAATAGGAAATATATGCCAAACTGATCACAAAGTTATGAAAACTGGGGGCTCAATGAGTATTCTGTCAAGTTTGACAGTTGCTAACTATTAAAATGCAGTTTATAGAAAGGCAGTTACAAAGCTTAAGTTTGTGATATGTGATTATTACAGTCATCCAGCCTAACTTTTTGCATGACAAGTCAAACGAGAAAACCCTCCAAAATCTTCACTAGAGTGCTGAGTTATTGTTGGTAGTACACTCTTGATTTAAATTCTGTTTGGTAAAATACTGAAACTAGTGGATTGAGCAGTGCTCAATAGCAGATATTAAAGCAGATGCATATACTGAGCAGTGCTCGATAGCAGATATTAGAGCCCAGTCAAGCATGTTCTTTGCCTGGTTTAAAAGTCTGGTGATCGTGTTTGTTTCCATCTCTATAGGGAGATGTTGTACAGTTAAGATTTATCTGTATCATGTACTACAATGAGTTGATAGGTTCTGTATGTTACAAAACAGAGATTGAAGATGATGGGTGTAAATTTTATTTCAGATGACTCCCTGTAAAGGCTTCCATCTGTTAGAACTGTCAGCCTGTTTTGGTTTTTTTTTCCTCTGACAGCTGACTATAAGGGTTTCCTTTGTTTCAGGCAGATCCAGAATTTCTTCCCATCTCAAAGTATCAACAGCTAAAAAAATACTGAGACTTCTGTGGTTTTGTTGTTAGAACATTGTCCGGAGCTGATCAGAGATGGCTTGTCCTGCAGGACAAGTGATGGTCTACTCCTATCAAGAATGAACAAGTGGTGTTGCAGATTGTTCTGCAGGTGAGTGTATTGTATCCAAGAAGACATAGCATCTCAAAATCAGACTTCCCTTTAAAATTCTTCCATATCCTTAGGTAGGATTTTACTTTGGAAATAAGACAGACCTCTGTCTTCATTAACTTGATCTGACTATTGTTTGAAGTCAGATGGGTGCCACCTACATATCAGAAGTTGGGAGCATATACGCAGCTGGTTACTGAACTACAGGCTCTGGTGTATGAACATAGGCTGAGCTGACTAATGTGCTAACATGACTTCCATACCCTCTGCTCAGAGCTGACTCCTATCGAGGCAGCTTGAGGCATGTACAAAGGCATGTATTCTAGTCTCCAGAACATACCTTGAGGACATAATCTAAAAGACAGTGGATATAAATATCTTACAAAACTGGGGGGGAATAAAGAAGAAACATGAAGTGGTGTGAGTTGTGCCATTATATGTGATGGTTGCATATGAAGTGTGAGATTTGGCAGCAAAGTACTTATTTACCTGTGTGCATTTTCTGGACCCATTAAATCACTTGCATGGATTTGCCTGTTTAGACTGATTAACAGAAATTGACTTCAACTAAGAATATCTAGATTGGAGTGGCAGAAAGAACGGAGCTTGTACCTTCCATCACATGGTAGAGATTTAGTTTCACATTAACTTGAGCAGATAAATAGAAGGAACATTTGCTTTTATATTCAAAGATGAAGCTTCATGGTTTATTTTCAAAATAGTATATCTGCAAAAAAATTAAGAGCTCCAAGGATCCAATTAGTTCAATGAAACATTAATTTGTGTCATGAAGTAGTCACAGAAGGGAAGGTAAAGGTACGCTGAGAGCCTGAATTGGTGAAGTCTTGCTGAGTCACAGCTTGAAGTCTATTTGAATGATGTAGATCTCATTAAATATCATCAACTTCAAACCATGATGATGAATAAAACTAATACGAACTTCAGACCAACAGGAGATCTTAGCCTTATTTCTAAATGGAGCAAAGGAAGGATGTTTATTACAGTATATAATGTGGAATTCCTTTGTATTTAGCACTGCTGTAAAGTATTACACAGCAGGAAACTTTTTTCCAACACTTGTGAAGATGTCCCTGGTGGAATGGCTGATAAAGTTGAAGTCAATGCACTTGCTCAACATTTGCGGTGTACTGGGAGTCTTAACTGCACATTTGCATTGATTTTTTTTAAGGACACAGAAATCAATAACTGTCAGCTGCTGAAAACTTCAGATATTTGTTGAAGACCTGAATAGTCATGTTTGTGTTGGTAAAGACATTGCTCAGAGCTCAAAATTACCTCGCAAAATAACAGCTAATAAGATAGCTATTGGTAGCTGACAGGTTTGTGAGAAAAGTTGTTTCCTATGATTAATCTAAACAACAGTAACCCATAATAATTTGCTCTTGCCACACACTTAACGTTTTTTCACTAAAAATTTGAGGAATATTTTCTTATCCCTGCTGAACTCTACAGACTCCACATTTTGGCAGTGTTCCCCTTTTCCTCCAGTTTCTCAAGCCCAAATAGTGTTTATATGTTATCAACATTGCTGAGAAGATACAGCAGTTGTTAACTCGGCTACGCTCTGCATATTTCTGAAAGGAAAGGCGAATAATATAGTACAGGAAAATACTTAAACTTACCTGCTCTAACAGAATATCTGAAATACCAAAAGGTATGATTTTAAAACAAATTAGTCATGATGATATAGGCAAAATGCAACACAGTAAAAAAAAAAACCACGAGAAGAAGTAAAATAAATAGGTGGTTCAACTTGAAGAACCCATTAGACGGTGATATTTGCAGTTTCTTTGTAGTTTAAAAAATCTAATTGCATCCATGCAGTTTATTCCAAAACAAATATGGTGGAATTTAGAGACTGTAATCACAGAATGCTGATGATTTACTCTTTGGAATTGTCACATTATTTGCTGTTTCTTGTGTCACTGATAAAGGACTGGTATCAATAATTTAGACTCCGCCTTTCCTTCAGATAAGTCTGCTTTCACCTGTCTCTTTTTTTGCTAAAACACCAGATGGGCTTAGTGGATCACAGTGAAGCTTTGATATGAAGAAACAAAAAAAAAAAAAAGAAAATATTAAAAAGAAAAAAGCAGACTGAAATAAAGCTTTGCAGTTTAAGGGTAATATGACTTATTTTCATATGCTGGTATAGAATTAAGTGGTAAAAAAATTTAATTTGCTGTTGGCCAGGATATTTCGCAAACCTTTGAGCAGAGCTCCCTGGTGAGATCAATAAAGTCTTCAACCTAGAATGTGAAGGCACAGTCTGATCCATAGCAACACTTTTGATCATTACAAGGCAGTTATATAATTGTTAAAAGTTTATCTTTCTTGTCATCGAGAGTTTGAGTTGCATAGGTTCCCTAAGCTGTCACATCATTAAAAACAAACCAAGCTATGTTTCAGTTTATACCATTTAAGACTTCAACCAGAATGACTACCTCGATTAGAAAGCTTGAGATATTAAACTCCAACATTTTTGACCCATGATATTGTGGGTTAGAAGATTTTTCTCTAAGGACAGTTACATATAGTATATAACTGGGATGTTATTTCATAGTCCTTGTTGTGAAGCATCTGTCACTGGTCCATGAAAAACAGTGTAAAGGAGTGAAAGGCTTCCAGTAGAATGCAAAGAGCAGTGCCTGTGTATTTTTAATGGAAAATGGGGTTTGACAATGCTATATATATATGCAGAAAAACTTTATCAAGATGTATATTTTCAGAATCGATTGACAAACATGTTGTTCCTGATAGCTATTGTTGAATAGAAATATATTGGATCAAATGGAGACTAGAGTACAAAAAGAATATCATTTTCTCTAGCAAAGCTCCTCTAAGCTACAGTGGCTTTCATCAATAATAAAAATCATAACAGTGAAACTTTTAATGAACTTAATCTTAGACATATGTGATGATGCTTTTGATACTGAATTTAATTCCCTTTAAAAGTGGGGGAAATTATACCACATATTGTACTGAGTGAGGAAGGCCCGAAAGAATACTTTCAAACTTCTGACAACTAGTTGAGTATCCTCATGGTTGATTTTAATTGAATGGTGGACCTGTCAGAGTATCACATCTCCTTTAAAATGCAATAAAATTCTTAGGAAAAGAAAAGTGAGGTAAGAAACAGCATTGAACTTAAAAGACCAATAATTTATAATTCTAGTTTGCAGAACAGCAAACAAGCAATCAATAGGTAATTTCCCTCACCAGTTGCTTATTTTGTTATCCAAGATGTTACTGCATACACCTATTTGTTTTTGCTGGTCTTGAAAATCTAGTATTTTTGTTGTCTTCCGCTGTTGCTAAGCCTAATTGTTTAGGCTTAGCATTTATTTGATGAGGCATTTATTAATTTTTAAATTTAATACACAATTCTGGTATCTTTTTGTTCTAATGACAGTATTCCTCAGGGTTTTTATTATTTTTGAAAGGAATCCTCTCATTTCCTTCATCCTTTCCCTGGGAGTCTTTGACCTACCATCAGACCTCTTTACCATCATGATAGCAGTGAGGTTATTCTGTGTCTTCCTGCATAAAATGAACCTTAAGTTTTTGTTCTTTAAAAAATAAACTCAGTTTTTGTTAATAAATATCCAAATTTAAAAAAAAAAAACAAACCCTAAACTGAAACACAGAAGGTTCAATTATTCTAAGGGTTATTTTCCTTGTCCTGCCTTTTTTCATGTAAGCACCTCAGATGCTTCTCTGAGTTGTGAATAAATCAGTAAATGGAGGAAAAAATTACAAAATAATAAGGAATTGGATGCAAGTCACTGGACACAAAATGAGGATTTCACTTGGACATTTGCAGGAACACAACACGTTTCAAATGGACAACACCTGCTGTTTCAATAATTCCTTCAATGCCAGCTGAAAGGTAGCAGTTGGTAACAGTTAAGACCAATGTTGCTGTGTATTAGTAGAATTAAATAATATTCTAAACTGCTGATGATTACCCACTGTGTGTGCAAAGAGCTGCTGGGAGAACTTGGTTATCTAGGGTTTTTTAGTCAGGTATCTGTTAGGGCCTGTGGTGTTTTGCTTTGCTTAAGATTGTCAGTATTCATCTTCTCAAGCTTGGTCTGTGTTGCAGGGTAATGGGCTAATGTATTTATTTCATCAGAGTTCTGGTCAGGTCTTTTAATAACTAGAAAACTTTCACCCAAAAGTAAACCTCTCCTGCAGGGTGCTATAAGGGAGCCATTGATGGGTCTAATAAACTCTATCCCCATTTTTCTGCCACCTTCACAAAGGTGCTCACTCTCAGGCAGCCCCTCTCTCCTGGCAGTCTTAGTCTTAATGAGCAGTGGATGAAAAGCTACATGTATCGCTGGCTGTCTCAGGCTGTCCAATTCTCACCCCAACTCTGCACATGTTAACATGTTGATAATGACATTTTTCTCTGGGTTCAAGTCCTTCATTATCAAGATTAACCTTCTTTTTATTCTTCATTCTAATATTTCTTCAATGTTAAGCCTTATTCAGGGATCTCTTATTTCCTTAACCCTCAATTTAGTAAATGCTGCTTATTCATGTTCTCTTATTCTATTAATTTCTTTTAAGTGTATCTATTTTTACCTAGAATTGTCAAGGAAACCACCACCTTTGGCTTAAACAACATCCCCAGAGCTTGAAAGAGTGGTGTTATTAGGTGGAAGAGTGAAAATTATATTTTAATTCCTTTTCTCAGTTACATTAAATTATGTATGATTTTTTTTGCGTAGTGCATCCTTTGAATGAGAAAGATTAAAAAAAGTTTGTGATTAATTTCCTAATAATTAAGCATATACTGATTTATCTTCAAAAACAATTAAAGATTTGAAGTAGAGTCCCTGTACCCCCAAATCTTGTAAGAAAGCTCAAGAATACATCCCACCATGTATCAATTATTTTAGTTATTTTATAATAAAATGTCAGTTCAGTGCTACTTTTCACTTTGTTGGGAGGACAAAGATAGCACTTGACAAGAGAATAATAAGTAATTATCTGGGAGTTCCTTCTCTCTTTGGTCTATAAAGGAACATTTCCCCTTCCTGACCCCCAGCTGGATAAAGCTATTTGTTCTTTGAATAAAGAAAAATTAAAAAAAGAGAAGCATCAGTTTAATGCCATTTTAAAACCAGAGAATTGTTGTGGTTTAACCCCAGCCAGCAACTCAGCCTCACACAGCCATGCACTTACTCCCCCCTGTTGAGATGGGGGAGATAATGTGATAATGTGTGGGGAAGAGTAAATGTGATAACCTGAGTTGAGATGAGGACAGTAAGTAAAGCAAGAGACTTGCACAAGAGAAATGCAAATCAAGGAATTTATTTGGCAAGTTCATCCATCTCTAGGAGAGCAGGGCTCTATCACATCTAATGGCTTCTTGAAGACAAACACCAGAGCTCCAAAAATCCCTTCCTGCTGTCTTCTTCCCCCAGCTTTATATGCTGAGCATAGAATGCTCTGGCTTGGAAGTGACCTCCAAAGGTCATCTAGTCCAACCCTGATGCAGTAAGCAGGGATATCCTTAACTAGATCCTATAGATGCCTGTAGCAATAGATGGCCTATTGCTACAGGCCCTTCTGAAACAGTCTCTCTCCAGCTTGTTTTCTTGTAGGCACCTTTCAGGTACTAGAAGGTTGCTGTAAGGTTTCCCTGGAGCCTTCTCCAGGCTGAATGACCCCAACTCCCTCAGCCTGTCCTTGTAGAAGAGGTGCTTCAGCCCTCTGATCATTTTAGTGGTCCTCTAGAATGTGCTCCATCAGGTCAACGTCCTCCTTGCTTTGGGGGCTTCAGAGCTGAACACAGATGTCATATGGTTTGGAATATTCCTTTGGTCAGCTGCTGTCAGGTGTCCTGGCTGTGTTCCCTTGATTTTATGTAAAGACCGCTCATTAATAACTAAAACATCTCTGTACTATCAGTGCTGTTTCAAGCACAAATCCAAAACATAGCCCCAGACTGTCTTAGAAAATTAAGTCTACCTCAGCCAAAACCATCACACAAATAAACCAAGGAAAATTTCCTTGTTTTTTTTTTTTTTTTTTTTCCTGGATGATTACAATAGTTTCATCTAGTCTTCAGCTATTAGATTATCAGGAAAAAAAGCGAACTACTACAATTACTTCTCTCCTGCTATTTCTCAGTGTTAGTAAGTAGTTCTGATATTCATTCAAGTGGGCTGTAGCTTAGGTCAGGCTGTGGAAAAATACTCTTTTCTTAAGCTTAAGAAAATTCTTGTGTTTATAGGTTACAAAATCCAGGTTCCATCTCTGGAACACACGTGTTACTCTTTATTAAAATGGAAAGAGAATGTCTATAATTTCATTATGTTCCCTGTGTGGGTGTAGATGATCTTATTCACTCTAGTGGTGGATTAGAAAAAGTAGTACAGAAGAAAAATGTATGGCTGAGGATATTGCAGAAGTGGTAGGCATTAATTATACTGCCTGATGGGGTACTTGGCACTTTTCTTGCCTTGTTGAATGTTGTGAAAAAGATATGCCTTTCCCCCCCTCACAAAACATTTTGAGCATTGATATTTGCTGAAGACCAAATGAATTTTGGTTTAATAAAACCGAGAGTGGAAAAATGAATGAAAAAAATCTTCATTCTTTAGATGTTCTTAATCTCTTGCACTTGCATGAAGCAAGGAGGGGGGAGGATGACAACAACAAAAGAAACCCAGAGAAAATTGGGTCAAAGGGGTTGCTAAAATGTCTTTCTATACTGTGTGTATGGTAAGTAATATAAAAGCTATACCTGATGCTATTTTCAAAACATCTTCCCTAAGCTTTGCCAGTGTGCTCTAGAAAGAGCAGGAGAATTGTTTGTTTGGAAGTATGGCAGATGAATCAACAAACCCAAGGAAATAGCCAGGGCCTGGATTTGAAGAAAGGGAGAGTTGATTAGAAGATAAAGTTTCCTAGTCTCTGCCTTTCTTTACATTTTGATACACACTCTGTGGCCTAGTTTAGAAGGTTATGATTTACACTTAAGCCATGAGAGGAAAGATTTCCCCTTTATAAAATACTATAAATATATATATGCTGTGGACAACTTGTTTTCAAGTTGCTACAATTACCTTGATCTCTTTAATCTCCTGCGCTTTCCCCTGAGTCTCTGTTGCCATTAGTCATCTTGTGCTGTTCATTACATGGTAATCTCTTTATGATAAATCCTGTTCCTTAAAAGCAAGGACAGAGTTCAGTGGAATGAAGACCTGACACCTGGCTGAAGTCTCACTGTGCTATCACATTTTAAACACTTATGGTAATAAGAAAGATGACTCTGAAATAAACTTGATAACATATAATAGGTTATACACTATTGTTACTCACCCAAAATTCTAAATTATATTTATTGTATTTGGTATATTTGAGCTATTATTGTGCTGGTTTTGACTGAGGTAGAGTTAATTTCCTTCATAGGAGCTGGTATGGAGATGTGTCTTGGATGTGTGCTGGAAATAGTGCTGATAACAGAGTCAAAGCCTTTTCTGCCCCTCACACCACCCCACAGGCTGGGGGGGCACAAGAAGTAGGGAGGGGACACAGCCTGGACAGCTGACCCCAAATATGACCACAGGGCTATTCCAGACTAGATGATGTCACGCTCAGCATATGAAGTAAGGGGAAAGGTGGATGGGGCTCAGGTACTGGCTGGGCATCAGTTTGTTTGGTTGGTGATGAGCTGTTTTTCATTTGCATCACTTGTCCTTCTGGAGCTTTATTTGTGTCTTTTTTTTTGTAGTTTTCCTTTTCATTACAATTTGTTATTATTTTATTTACTGTTTTTCTTATACTTTATTTCAGTTATTAAAATGTTCTTCTCTCAACCCACAAGTTTTTTCTCACTTTTATCTTTCCAATTCTTTTCCCACCCCCATCCTGCTGAGGGAGCCATGAGTGAGCAGCATTGATGCTTAATTGCCAGCTGAGGTTAAACCTTGACAATTTGCTATCAGAACTATTCTAGAAGCTGTCTGGGTTAGTCTGTAAAATATTTGCTGAGAGTTCAGCTTTGAACTCTGTAGCTGCTACTCTTCTACTGTCCCTCCAGGGTACTAGTAACAAGGGTCAGAACCTTCACAGGTGCACTTGTCCCTTGCAGAGACACCCAGAGAAAGTGCTCTGATTCTTTACATTAGATACTCTGTACTCTTGGAGCTCGAAGGGTGAGACACAGTGGGATCTGAAAAAAGACAGATCAAAACACATGAGAAAGGAATATCCTGTCAATATGTATTAGAGAGAAGAAACCAGATGATTTTTTTTCTAATCTGGTCTCTATCAGATGATTTTTTTTTAATGAGGAGTGAAGGCCTGAAATGCATATTGACAGATAAAACTCCACTGACTTCACTAGACAGGAGTTCAAACCTTAATCCTGAACAAATGGAATTAAAGTACTTGGGTTATGCTCATTAGCCTAGAAAGGCTACTAACCAAATGTTTCAGTTTGGTAGAAGCACAATAACCACCTGATACTCTAAATTCCTCAAATATCTGTCAGGAACTAAACCATGATCTGGTAAAGAATTGTGTTAAGCACTTTTCTAGTTATAACAGTGGAGCTTCTTGTAGAGTCCTTCAGTTCACAGGCGTCCCAGTGAAGTTAACTGATGAGTGCTCTTCATCTTGGATTGTTTGCCCTGCTTAAATCAGCAGGTGGACTGGGGAGGTTGCTGTGTGTATGAAGCCTGGCTGGAAGAGAGTGTATGTCTTTGTGCAAACAGACCTCAAACTCCTCAAGGTAGTGAATCTTTATCCAGCTTTGTATGTTTTTTATTGAATCCTATGATTACTAGTAGGGCTAAGCAATTACATGTATTTTGCTCTTGCATGTATTGTTGTCTTAGAAACCTTTTTCTCACATATATTTTACTTCAAGATACTATCTGTGACCTCACAGGGAAGAAATAGATGTTGTTTCACAGTAGTGTGCTATAAAGCTCTTTCACTTTTTCTATGTATATGGGGAAATCTTAGTGGTTGATGTCTGCTGCTCAGCTTTCCCAGCATTCAGGTTAACCTATTAAATGGTCTTCTAAATATAGCAAGTATTTGATATATCAATATCTCAACTTGTTCTTCATTATATCAGATATTCACAAAAGCAATATCCCATCCTTTCAGATCACAATTCTCCCTTTATTCCTCCATTTATCACTAACTTTTGAATCTTTTTTTATACCTCCTGCTTGATTTTTTTCTATTTTTTATCAGATTCCTTTGTTCTCTCAAGAAAAACTTTTTTAATTTATTATTTGATGGTTTATTTCTACTTTTTATGCTGCCTTAATTTTAAAGTTAACAATTAATTCAAGTAACAGAACCTTTCCTAGGTCAGTATCGTTCCACGGCATTCCCAGCATGGTGGCTTTTCTGTTAACGTGCAGCTCGTGGTAATTTCAGAAATCTGATTCTGTTTTGCACTAGTGTTACCTTCTAGAATTTCATATGCGTATTTTCAAAATTTTCATATTTTTCAAAATAGAGGATTTTTCTCTAAAACTTTTAGGCATCATTATTATTGGTGGGTGCTTGTGTGCAATTTGGTATTTTAAATAAAATAAGGGAAAAGTTGGCAAGAAGTTTTCTATAATGAGTGCAAAATCTATTGTTCAAGGGCAAAACATGTAGCAGAGATATTTTTCTTACTGGAGGCAGACAGAACACTAGCTATCTGAGCCAGTGGGTGGAGGTCAGAGCAACATCTGCTTTATCCACAGGAGTACAGCCTTTTACAGCTTGCTGTTGTTCAGTGAATCAATTGAGCATGTAATAAGAAGGGCTCCAATATAGGCAAGATGCATGGAACATATTGATTAGAGTAAATCACAGAATCACAGAATGTCTTGGGTTGGAAGAGACCTTCAGGATCATCTAGTCAACCTCTGACCCAACACTGCAACCTCACGACTAAACTGTGTCCCTGAGCACCAGGTCCACACGCCATTTAAATGCCTCCAGGGATGGCGACTCCACCACTGCCCTGGGCAGACC
>JAAGNO010000069.1:0-11138 GCA_033439905.1 Ceryle rudis
AAAAGCCTGTACAATGATGAAATTTTAGCTGTTTTGGCTGCTAGGACCTCACACGTTTGCAGCACATCTTTCCACTTTATTAAAAGTCCATTAAAGTTTGGGTTTTCTTTTGTCTAAGGACCTATAAGAAAGGGCACCTTGTTAATAACTGATGTTTCTTCCCTTCCAAAATGCTGTTTTGAATAAGGTGGAATTTATAATGGGCCTACCAGTATTTTCCTTATATGTTACAGGTAAAAGGGTCAGCTGTAGATGTTCAGGTTTTTTCTGTTAAATAAAATGTTTTACAAAATAGATGCTTAAGTCTAAAAGTACCTACTGAAAATAAAATGTCAGTGCATGTTCACTAACATTTTACTTGTAATATGTAAAAATTATTTGGAGGTTATTGAAACATTTAAACTGATAATTTGTTTTGAAAATTATTTTTAGATAAGAACAACTACAAACAGTTACTGGGAGCATTGGATTACTCGTTTCTGTGTGCCTATGCAATTGGAATGTATTTAAGGTAAACCTCACTGTCTTGGAAACCTGCTTGATTGCTCACTGTTAATTTATGAGACACTATACTTCTGAGATACTGTCCTTTCCTACTGTAAAGTTTATGTTGAAAAGAGTGAGAAATTGGTTGCTGAGATAAAAAACCATATCATCCTGAGACCCCCCGTGGTATCACACCTGTTGAAATATAGACAACTTCTTACTTGCACCCATTCTGACTGTCTTGTGCAGGAATGCTTTCCAACTTGAAGTCCAGCCTGTCTTTCCTTCATATAGAAGCTGAAGGAATATATGCTGGAATGTATGTCCTCAAACGTTACTAGTCTCGAACTTGCACGTGTAGACTAAACTGGTCGTCCTGGCTTTCTCTATAGCCCAAGGACAGAAACAGACACCTCCTAAAAAATAATACCAAACCCAGCTTAAAATGTGCAATATTAGCTTTTGTTTGGAGATGCTTCTTTTTAGTAACTAAAACCAGAAGCTTCATGACTAGAATTGTTAGCAAGGGAGACAAATCTCACTCACTTTAAATGCCTGGCGACATGTACCACCTTACAGGGCATGTGGAAAATGACTATGTAAGTAAATGATTTCCACTGTGCTCCAGGTGAGTATCTCCCTGAAAGATGGTTGTGCAGATATAAGCAGTTGGCAATTAGCGAACATGATTTGGTTTTTTTCTGTCAAGTGGTAAAATTTGCTCATTTGTTACTGTGAAGGATAACAGCTCTTACTAGTAAAGTTTCTCCTCAACCAGAACTAAAAACCACAAAATATTCTTTGTTTGTGAAGACTTGGGATACGATCTCATTTTGAATTATTGCCTTTCTTTTTATTTCCTTCCATGTTCCAAGTGGAATAATAGGAGAACGGCTGCCTATCCGTTACTATCTGACAGTCGGGATGCTTGCTAGTGGACTCTTCACTGCAATGTTTGGATTGGGTTATTTCTATAATATACATAATCTGTGGTTTTATATAATGGCCCAGGTAGGCACAATGTTACTTAGATACTCTTGAGTTTCCATGGTGCTGTTTAGTGTTGCATTGGGGTTTTTTCAATTGCAAACAGTGATTAATGGTTGGATGGGAGGATGGAAGTGCTGGCATATATTGTTGGTGGTGACAGGCAGAAATGAGAGAGCGGGTAGCCCCCAGTTTTATTTTTGAATTTTATTCTTTTTTTAATGTGGTATTTTTTTTTTTCCAAGAAATCTTTGAAAACAAGTTAAAGTGTTTGAGACTATGTCAAATCAGTGATCAAATCTTTGTAAGCTTACATGTGGGCAAGTTTTAAAACAAACATACTTACTTTTGTCAGTCTGCCAAGACCCAAATGATGCATCCTGGCTTTCTCTGCAGGAAAATTACATTTATGCTGCTAATGATGAACAGCCTCCCACATCGGTGTGTCTGAGAACAGGCAGCTTCTGTAATGAGATTCATTGTGTGGGCTTTTTCAGAGCACTTGTAGATCTAATTGGGGGTCAGAAGAATATTTGCCATTGACCTAAAACAGTCGGGACCAGGGTATGGTTAGCACTTTGGGGTCATTTTGGACAAGTCTGCATCTAGCACTGCTGTTTTCTTTGTGTTATGGCAGTAGCACTTTTACTGTTGCCATGTTTGCATGGCATCATGCAACATGACCTGCAGCGATACTAACTTGGGTACTACAAATTTTTATAACTATTTCACCAAGTGACCTGTTTAACAATGTCACTGCCCCAGTGCTCTTGGCTTACATGGATTCCAAGACAGGAACTGGCTCCTTGAAGGTTAAGCTTGACTATCTGTGCCAGTGCTGCACTGCCTGCTGTGGTCTGTGAATCCTGTAATACCAAGGGTGATTTTGCACCAGAAGCCTAACTGGTTTTTGTTGGGTAGAGTGGGTTTGTTTGGTCGCATGTTCAAATGCACATTGTACATGTGAATTACTGCATTGTGATCTTTGTGTTAATGTGTAAATCTAGACAGGGAGCCTTTTAGGAGTTGAAATGAGGTAGGGTTATGATCTGTGCAACTTAAAAAGGCTGAAATAGTTCCTACTCTTCCCAGTTTATTTACAGGTCTGTTAAACATTTTACAGTAAATGTTCAAAGTTACCCAGTCTCCTCTGAAGCTTTCTTTTTTACTGCTTGCTTTGATTGTCACATTCAGATTGATTAGCATTGATAAGCATTATGTTGCTGTTTGAATGTGACGAATTAATTCCTCTGATCAGTGCCATATGATTTTTGATAAGTATGTGATTGAATTACAACCTTTTGTGTTTCAAATGATAAAACAATTGGAGGGATGTAGGTAGAGGCAAGAATATGTGCAAAACATTTTAACTTGGTTAGTCTTGGAAAAGAATGTTCTCAAAACCCCCAGCTAAAGTTCTGTATTCATAGCATTTGTGTAGGCTTCCTTTTCCCAGTGCAGTACTTGACAGAAATTGTGTAGGTACCTGACATATTATAGGGTATGTTTGTTTATTACTGTTTTTATATACTTTCAGATAGCTAATGGGTTGGTGCAAACTACTGGCTGGCCAAGTGTTGTTACATGTATTGGCAACTGGTTTGGAAAAGGAAGGTAAATAATACATAATCCAAAGGTTTGGAAGTACATATCAATACGTTCTGGGCTGCAATAGTCAATTTAAATATCCAGAATTTGCTTCAGTGGTTTTTTGGGATGAAGCAATCAGGTAGATCTTCGAGAGGAGTTTCCTTTGTTACACTGATTAGTTTATGTATCTGTTTGAAATATTTTTTCATGTGAAAACACTGTTCTGTGGAAGCTATTTAATTCTGCTATTTAATTTTTCAATTTGAAAATATTTTATCTAAGAGTAATTCTAGCAAGTACTAAATCTAAACCCATTTTTTAATACTTTCACTGTGTCATTTTTATGTGGAATTTTCCCTTTTTTCATTTGTATTTCAAAGCAACTGTGAGGGTATAAATCTCAAAGTATTTTTTTGTCTAATGTCCTTTTTTCTAACACATTTCAGAAACTTGAAAATTTAATTAAAATAAGAAAATACATATGCAACTGATTTAACTTTTTTGTCACCTTCTTTAAATAGTCTTTGTTTTTGGTGAGTTTTTTTTTGGTTTTTTTTTTTTTTTTAAATTTCCCTTAATCCTAAATAAAGATCACTCACAGTGTTTGTTTTGTCATACCACGCAGCAGCTTTCCATAATTTTTTTCCAAGAGCTGCTAGCTAAATCCGTTGCTACTATAGTGCCATCTATTTTAGATACATACCATTGAATGACCGTTATTGTCAATCAGTTCAAGAGAAGGACATATGAAAGTATGTGCTTTCTATAAAAAATCATGGGATAATTGAGAAGATACAGGCTCAAACTGGTTTTCCATAGTCCCTACAGCCTTTTTGGTGAATGTTACAAGCTGCAGGAAATGATAACCATCAGACAGTACTGAACAACACTGGTTAATCTGTGCAAAACAAATACGTTTATTCAGATTTTGCTTCATGCAAAAGCATGAATTACTTTTAAGAGGCCACATAGCGGCCTGGTGGATAGGGCTCCAGTTGGAATGTCAGTGATCTGGTTCTTGTTTGTATTTTACTACAAGTTCCGTGAAACGTGAGCAGACGTCTTAGATCTTATCCTTAGCCAAAGATGAAGATTTGGTTTAGTTCAAAATAGGTTGCTCCAGGTAAAATCCTGCAGAGGGCAGGGCTGTTTTCCCATGATTTAGAAGGAAAAAACCAAACTGATAAGTGTCATGACTTCAGTAGGATTCTTTTTTTTGTGGCTTACGTTAGCCCAACTGGAGCTGTTCTACCGCAGCTTTAATCTGGCATTTCCAGGCAGACAGCAGTTTGATGAATCTGTTGGCCAAGCTTGTGCAGGTGTTATCTTCTTCTGGTGCCTAGCAAGTCCAGAATGTGATCAGAAAATACCGTGTTTGCTCTACTTATCCTGCACAGATTGTTTTCTTTTGCATAAGTCTTACATATCCTAAAAGCATCATATCATTGGTGCAGTGTGTTTGCAGGAGGTCTTTTAATTCCCAGAAGTGTCAGATGTAATGTGCATATGCTATGCAACATCTGCATATTTGTTTCATCTGCCTACAAATCGACTTTATCCAGAAATATGCAAGCCCTAGTGGTGCCTTTAATTGTAATTAAATGAAGGATGAGCTCTGTCACACAGAGATGTATTTAGAACACTTCCATTAATATTTAGGTACCTTGAAATTGCCAGATGAAAGACTATAGCATAAAGAAGTGGTCAGTCAAAGAACAATAAGATTGCAAATAACACCACAGATTCTTGATACACTTTTTTTAAAGATAGTAATGCTTATTGATGGAGTAACAAGAAACATTTGTGGGGTTTTTGTGGTTTTTTTGTGTGTGTTTTTTTTAATGCAGGAGAGGTTTGATCATGGGAGTCTGGAATTCACACACTTCAGTGGGAAATATCTTGGGATCCTTAATTGCTGCTTACTGGGTGTCTACTTGCTGGGGTCTCTCCTTCGTGATGCCTGGTGTAATCATTGCTGTGATGGGGATTGTTTGTTTCCTGTTTCTTATTGAACGTAAGTGCTTTAATGGGATAGAACCATGGATGGCTTATTACGGGTGAAGAACAGCTTTTTAAGCTAAATGACCCAGTGCAAAGTATATCCCTCAAGCTATGCCAGTACTTCAAGAACTTCTTCCTAGAAGACCCTGTGTATGTCTAAAGAGTTTATATGCTCAGAGTCTGGCATACCTTAGAGACTAACACTTCAGAATTCAGTACACTGCCTTGTCATTGGTTCTCTGTCTTTATAATTGTATGTGTGTGTTTTAGCAGAATATCCTATCCTGGCTGCAGTTTATATTGTGTGCTACCATTCAACCCATGCCATCCATATTCTGTGCTATGAAATACAGAAATCAGCTGATACAGCAGGTTTTGACAATTTAAATTTGAAATGAAGAAGAAATGCTTCATCTTGTCCCTATGCAGACTCAGGGATGTTAGTGTGAATGTTTATTTTACTGTAACTATCCTATCTCAGGAAGTAAAAGGTTCTGTATAAATACCTAGAATGCTGTAATGAGCTAGACTGCCAGAATAGTACTTAATGTGGTCGTAGGATGAGAAGGGTACCATGGAGCACCCTTTCCTTTTTCTCTAAAGCTATAGTTACACATTTCTACCAGGACTACTTCTGCGTTATCTGTACTGTTGGTTTATTGTCAATACATCACACTACTGCTAAATGTTATAAGAGATGATTCATATGCCTGTTTTCACTATTAACTAGGCATGGTGTTGTATTTCAGATCCTAAAGATATCAGTTGCTCCTGCACACCATCCAGTGTAAGTGAATGCTTTCTCTATTTTGATTTTTCCTTCCTAATACACGTTTGTTATGATAGTTTTGAAAATCAGATAATCTGCAGGGCCCTTTTGTGCCAGGCTGTTAGAACTGACCCTATACTTGGAGGAATGATTGGTCTTCTGTGCTTCACTGGTAAGCCGGTTGCTTACTTTATATTAAAGCAATGTGAATAAAGACGTGAATGTTCTTATTTTTACTAAAGTTCTGGAGTAGATAATCTGCATTTTGACCTGCCTTCTGCAGTTGCCTTCCTTGCTTCAGTATGCCATAATGAGATAGCTGCCAGCCGTGTCTTGTGAAGGGTCTTAGAGAACCCTGTATTAGGCATCGAAGAAAGCAAACAGCCCTTTTACTGGCATAACATCAATGAACAATGCAGGTGTGAGCTTGGAAAGTGGGATGTTCCCTTGGATAGAGGGAAGGACAGTAGGAGCACATGGCAAGGGAAAAGAGGAAGAAAGGGATGGATATGAAGTTGAGGTGAAGAGATTGGAGCAAACAGTCTGTGACAATGAGTACAGTCATGATATAACCAAATTTAACCAAAACTGATATTAGTGAAGACCTGTGAAGAGGAGAGAGATGTAATATGTGCTTGACAAATCAGTGCTTTAGTTTTGTGGCATCACAGAATAATTTTAGTTTGGAAGGAACAGGACCTCTGGTCAGTGTGTGGTCCTACTGTCTGCTCATAGTAGATCTAAATTTGATATAGGATCAAATTGCTCAGAGCTTGCCTGTCAAATTTTGAAATCCTCAAGGATAGGGATGTTACTTATACGTATATTTTTTTGTTTGTTTTTTTGTTTTAAATATACAGTGAATTTTTAGAACGCATTGATCACATTTTAGTGGCATCAAGACAATGGATCTTGCTGTTGAATGCTTCAAGGGCTTGAATTTTGGCAAGGTAGTGAACTTCCCTAAGCTGTAAATATACTATCACCCACACAAACTGTGGAATGCATACTACCTGGATCACGAGGGAAAATGTGACTATTGACACAAAAATTTGAAAATCCAGCATCGGAGATTGACCACTTAAGGCACTGTCAAAGCAGGAGTGAAGTGTGCGTGTGTGCCAATGTCTCAGCTTTCTTTGGGTTGCTGAACATTGCATCTATACTTCCTTGTCTCATTGCCTCAGCAAAACTCATAACTTCCAAAATTGTTTCTAAAAGAAAAGCTTTGTCTTTAAGTATTAGTATAACATTGTTCCAACACTATTTTAAAAGTAGGCTGATAGAGGTTAAGCTCTGGTACCAAGATGTTTGCCCTATGCTTTCGAAACAGAAGTTTACAAGACATTTTATGTACTCAAAATTCAGTAATGTAGAAAGCCACGTCAGTGGCAAAAAGATGTGCCTTAGAAAGCATTAGCTACTACATGAGAATATGGTTCCTTTCTTGCCTCATGCAGCTGTGACCCAACAGGAGGGTGGCAATCCAAACAGAATGAGAGGGAAATAAAAGGCAAGGAAAGGAAACAAAAAAAGGAGTGCATTAGGAAGACCAGCTGGGTGTAACTTTTCAGAACAGAATGTCATTTAAAGCTCAGCTGCATTTAGGAGTGTGTTTGCAGGTTCACCTCTGTTTCATCTTTCATAAGACTCTGCTATGTGTTTGTCTCTATTGTAACCAAACCCCGGAGCATTGTGTTGTGCCAGGCTTTTTCTCCTTTGGCTCCCAGGGACTTACAAGCAATCAGGTCTGCCACATTTTCAACTAGTTCTTTGGAAGAGTAGTAGGGACAGATTGGCAAAGAAGGTTTTCCATGTGTGAGAGCAAATCACACATGGGTTTTCCATGGGTGAGGAAAGTGTTGGAGAGAAGGCCCTATGGGAAACCCACGTATGTTTTCCAGTGCTAGGGGATTATACATGGAGATTGTCTGCACACGTAGGTATACATGAACTGTACCTCTTAGTTACAATTCTTGCAGGTAGATTGTGCAGGGATGATTGCTGGTTTTTTACTACCCATCCCTTCAATACTTTTCAGGTAGATATTTTTTACATTTCAAATGCTCTCTACTTCTTGAATAGTAACTGAAAGGAACTGTTCTAGTCTATCTTATCTCTTCTTTACCAGGTAATGTGGGGTTTTTTTTTTGTGGTGGTTTTTTTTTTTTGTTTTTGTTTTTTTTTTTCTCTCCTCATGAAGTACTCCTGCTGAAGTTTAGCGCTTTGTGGAACTCGCATTCTTAGTTACTGTGAGATAAGGTGTGCTCACAAAGTTCTCTGTCTTTTTCTTTTAATTCTCTTTCATTTCTTAAAGGTAACTTCTGTCAAGTATGAGAATATTTTAAGTGACTTGGAGATTCCTAACAGGAGGCATTTTTTCCTTAGCTTTTATGTAGTTCAGAAATGTTCCCATGACCATTTCAGCTGCTGTTCATAATACCTGGAGCATAAGATTTACAAAATTTGCTGTTAAGCTTTATGGAAGTAAATGTTTGTTATTTGTTTCAAATACACTTTTACTGGAAAGCATAACTAAGAAGTTCTGCACAGTATGTTGCTAGTATATTTCTAGGAGCTGATATGGAAAAAAAAATTACTTCCAATACCTACATTCTGTGGTATTTTTAAGAAAAATTTAGTATCTTAGGAGCTTCTTTTCCCTTCCACTCACCACCCTTTCCCCCAGTCCCAGAAAAGAGCTAGCATTTGACCTGACCTAACCTTCTGTAGGGCACCAGCAAGATCACTGCTTCAGGCACAGTCTCACTGTCAGGATGAAGTTGACCTTCTGTTTCCCTGGAAACCTTGCCTTCCAGAGCAAAAGGCATCATCTTCTTCCCTCCCTATTCCATATATTCACATCTGCAAATCTTATAGGAGGTTTAGAAAACTGCTTTCCCACCTGCCTTGGATCCTTCTCAGATTCTGAGTCACTATTCTCTTGGGAAGCTGTATGCCATTTGAATTGCTCAAGTACCTCTCTTCAGAGCTGTGTGGTCTGAAAAGTACAATGGATCCTAAATCCTTAGTGAATAGGGCTCACAGCTTCTGTTCGCTGTGGAGAGAGTGGTTTTAGAAGTAAAGGAAATTAGCAAGGTAAGAAAAGAAGTTCAAGAAGATCTCTTACAAATGCAGATGCAGTAATAAAAATGTCTGACTGTAAAGAAAACTAACTGCTAATTGAAGGAAGGTTCATATACTAAGATACCGTGTTATTACCAGGAACAAAAAAATTCAGCCATGTTGCCCAAGGGGTAGAATTTGCTGCCAGGCATACAGTGCTGTGTTTTTTTGCTCAGTCATTTCAGTGACAACCTGAACAACCTGTGTGCTTTTGCAAATAGTTAGAAGTGTTTTTTTCTAAGACATTAAAGAAACATATGCACTTGCTTTGCTCATAAGGCTGCAGTAGGTCACTTTGGACAGAAGTCTTGATTAGGTGCAGGCAGCTGGTGCCAAAAGCTGAACCTCATTGTGGAAGAATGAGGTCAGTTAAATTTACACACAACTAAAATAAACGCTCAGTGTGAGGGAAGGACTTAGGGTAAATTTATATTAAGATTCATTGATCATATTCATCTCTCTGTGGTATCACTATCTTGGATGAATTCAGTCTACTGCTTTTTTGCAGCATGATCGTGAGCCCAGTATTTCCACAGAGTTTCTAGTGGTGAGTAATCTGATTTAATTGAGTTGTCCAGAAGCACAGATGAAGAGCCAGGCACAGAGCCTTGAATGGCAGTTCTTACTCTTTATTCACTCATTTCTTGATTCTTTTGCTCGTATTCACCTTGGCTCTGATTTATGAATCTGAGATTTGTTTCAGAGCAAATATTTGAGTACAATAAAAGCTAGCATTGGAGGCTTAATCTATGATTTTCCAAAAGGTTACTCCCATGAGAAATGTGAGAAGTCAGGGTGCTTTATTGAGCATTGGTGCACTTTCATAATGAAAGTTAAAGAGTAGATTTAACAACATTTGTGAAATGTAATGAATTATAAATGTTTTCATTGCTTCTCATCTTTTCTCCCTGTACCCTTTTTTTTTTTTTTTAAGAAGTAAGCAAGTTAGTTGCAGCACATTCATACAGAGCTGCCTTTATGTTCTGGGAACTTTCTTTAACCTGACTTTGCATTTCCAGGAAGCTTAACTCTCTTAAACTCCTGTGGAAAAGTGCTTGTGCCTTTAAAAGAAACTAGGTTCTAATTTTTATCTTCTGAAAAGGAGAAAGAAGTCTAAGTATTAGATGTCCAGACTCTCAGTCTAGTCCTTTTCCTCAGACATTTCCTCCTTACCACAGTAAATCTTATTTTTCACAGTCAAATGAAAAAGTCTTTTTTTTTTCTCTGCTGAGCGACTGAATAAAGATGTAGATGACTTGTCTCTAGATAACAGGTTTTCTTCCCCACGTATTATTATAAATCACTATTTTGACAAGAGCCTAATTTTCTGTAAGATAAAAATACAGAAATCTGTTTCATCAGACCCTAGGGTTTTGACTGTTGTTTGTTTATTTTGTGGAATGCATGCCCAAGACTGTTTGTGCCTCAGATCTGCATGGAGCACCAGAAATATTTTAGTTTAGCCTCAAAAGTTTCTTGTCTTCTTAGAAGGATTTTGTTGATGAATGGCAGTTTGTCTCAAGAAAATTGCAATACATATTCTTGTATTTTTGTTGGGGAAGAATTACTTAGTGGATGAGCATTCTTTTTTATTTGGGGTTGGTGTTGGGGTGTGGGAGGAGGTTATTTGGGACAGGATTTATTATTATTTTTATTTCTATTTATTTTGTTTTATTAACATGGTGTCCAGATTGTGATTAGACACTTAACATCTCAACCCCGAGGAATGCACAGTGCTTCTTGTGGTCTTAGCAATGGGTTGTCCCTGCCTAATTGCAAACCTACTTTGAAGCTGTATATTAAATTCGGCAGACAAACCTTAATCATAGAATCATAGAATGGTAGGGATTGGAAGGGACCTCTGGAGATCATCGAGTCCAACCCCCTGCCAATGCAGGAACACCCAGGGCATGTCACACAGGAACAGATCCAGGTGAGTCTTGAAAGTGTCTAGAGAAGGAGACTCCACAACCTCCCTGGTCAGCCTGTTCCAGAGCTCCATCACTCTCACAGTGAAGAAGTTCCTTCTCATGTTGGGGTGGAACTTCTGTTTCACCTTGCTACCATTACCTTTTGTCCTGTCACAGGGCACCACTGAAATGAGCCTGGCCCCTTCTACTTGACACCCACCCTTCAGATATTTGTAAACATTAATTAGATCCCCTCTCAGTCTTCTCTT
>JAAGNO010000069.1:11238-43533 GCA_033439905.1 Ceryle rudis
TTGACACCCACCCTTCAGATATTTGTAAACATTAATTAGATCCCCTCTCAGTCTTCTCTTTTCCAGGCTAAACAGTTGCAGGGCCTTCAGCCTTTCCTCATAAGAGAGATGTTCCAGTCCCTTCATCATCTTTGTAGCTCTGTGTTGGACTCTCTCCAGTATTTTCTTGTCCCTCTTGAACTGGGGAGACCAGAACTGGACACACTCCTCCAGATGTGGTCTCACTAGGGCAGAATAGAGTGGGAGGAGAACCTCCCTTGATCTGCTGGCCACACTCTTCTTTATGCACCCCAGGATACTATTGGCTTTCCTGGCCACAAGGGCACATTGCTGTTCCATGGATAACTTATTGTCCACCAGGACGCCAAGGTCCCTCTCCACGGAGCTGCTAATGTCCCTGATAAATCTCTTTAGACCAAGGATCTCGGAATTATATTTTCCAGTGAATATAATTTTGGTGTAAACTGATACACTAATGCACGTGTTAGTAAGTAAGTTCAAAAAGCAAGTCCAGATTTCTTCACTGAGCATGCTGAAAGTGATGAGATTCTTCATTAACCCTCCTGGCCACAGGAGCACAGTCCATTTCTGGGTTAAACAGTAAGCATGAGCTAAATGGATAAACTTTTATGTTAAAGGGACAGAGAAATGAAGAGTCAAGGTTTTTCCAAAATAAATCAACTTCTGTAGTTGCTACTAGGATCTTCTGCTTATGAGAAGAAGCTAAGTTTGCAGTGTTAGTGAAAGTTCAGTAGAGGAAAAAGCAGCTAAAGATGTTCAGAGCAGTATCATTGTACTTTGAATTCAGTTTGATGCCTCTATATAAAATCAGTATGAAGTTAGCATTCAAATAAATTTGTGATTGCGTTTTATGTGCCTTGCCATAGGTCTGCATAAGAACTTTAAAACCCCCAAATACACAGTCATTGACATAAAGATGCTCCATTTGGGGTTATGTTTCTGTAAAAATGCACAAAGATTTTTGTTGTAGAGAAATTATTAACACTAATAGAATCCTTTAAAAAACAAGCTACTAAAGTATGGGGATTTTTTGTTTTTGTTTGTTTGTTTGGGTTTGTTTTTCTTTTCAGAGTTCTAAAACCTTCTTGAATGGTGCATCTCGATTCAGAGTCCAGATGCCAACCTTAAATGTGAAGGAAACCGGCAAACCTCAGGTAAAATATAACATATTGTTGTAAAATAGTACAGAAGACTTCTTAAAGCTTGCGTGGAATATTTACAGTAGATTTACTGTTGGTAAAGAATGTTCTTCCTTTTATGATTCTGCAGTTTGCTTCCATCTTCATACACAAATGTAACTTCAGATGAAGGAACTAAGTGTTATGTAACAAATACTGCAAATTGAGCTGAATAAGCTAGTGTGCTTTCTCAGTTGGTTTGGTCTTGTGAACCTCATAATGTCCCAGCAGAAGTAATGCACTGCACAATATTTTCAAGATAGCAGTTTGAAATCTTGAAATGACTTACATTGTGTTTGTCCTGTCCTCGTGGTCTCACTTCTCTCAATTTTAATGTAATAGATGTACGTACTTACAAGTTTATACATGAAGATGGAGAGTTCTAAATATAAGCAATTATTCACAAAATCTTGCTTAAAACTTGTAATTGTGAGTGCTGGTAATTCTCACTAGAAGCAGAATTCTGGATTTGCCCATTTGTGAGCAAAAAGACATTTTATCTAGTTATGGATATTAACTGAAGAATTTCATTTGAAATTTTGTATTTGTATTCAGTACACTTGGCACATTGTATCCTGAGATAAAAACTTTGTGTTTTTACACACTTCTTTCAAACTTTTTCAGGAACATAGAAACTTCCTGTTCTTTTCATCCTTTTCCCATTGAATAATAATCAGCATTCACAGGGTGTAATAGTCAGTGTTGATGAGAAGGTTTTGAAATTTTTGCTAAGAAAACACTTCACTCATAATTTTGATCAGTCCAGCTTAAACCTGCTCCGTACGGAGCTGCTCAAGAACAACCTCCAGCCCAAAAACCTTTTGGCAATATTATTTCACAACCAGCTGGAAGATAAGGGAAGATGATGTAAGATTATCAGCAGGTGTCTATAGACAAGTTGTGAAGACAGAGATAAAATACAATCAGAATATTGGTAGACAAAGATTTCTCACTGAACTCTGCTAGTACCCCTACCCTCAACCTCTGCAAAGAACCTGCGTCTCAAATGGGCAAGGAAAACATACAAACATACCCCCACTCACAGTGACTGGTGCTCCCTTGTGAGCAGGACAAAGACAACACGGACCACAAAGGACGAGGGCACTTGCTGGCAATTCTGCCAATATGCTCCCCCTCCCCCCCCAGGCTGGGTTATATGTTCATAATACAGAGTCCTAACAAGGTTTAAGAATAAATGAATAAAAACTTATAAATCCTTGTTTGTCACTGTTTGGGACCCCCTGTTTTTCTGCTGTTGACAGAAGATAACATTTTTCCTGTCAAAGCGGAGTTGATCTTTCCTTTTTACAGCGGTTGTGTGTTGGTTATGCTGAGCTGATTATCGCAAGCAGCTTTTGTGCCTGTACAAACAGCAGATGTTTTGCATTTATGAGCTGGTTTCCTCCGTGAGCACTGGAATGGCAGCTTTTACTGGTTTTCATTGACATCCTCAGTTACTGTAAAAAGAAAGCAAATATTCAGGATATGCAGTGGTTGAAAGCAGAATGTGGTTTTGGCTGCATGATCTGAATACCACTGTGTGTTCATTGCTGCTTATGTAAGGTTTGCCTCTTAAAAATTACACAAAACTGAGGGATAATGAATCCTTCCCCAGAGATCAAGAGTGTGCCATGTGCTGAATCACACTCTATGACAGACTGGCAAGGCTGAACAGTGTTGTCTCTGCCAAGCACAAAATCCTGTGTTTATTTATCATTTAGCTACATAAAAACCCCATGTTATCAATAAAACCGGTGTGAGTTGCTAAATAAGTTACTTAGACTTTGACCACTTCAACTTCAATATTTAACCCACTCTTCTTAAACAGGCTTAGAGCTACTCGTCTGAGAAACGAGCAGCATTACCTCAGGCTATCCTGGTTAAGTTTGCTATGCAAATTGTACAAGAGATATTCACTTCAGACACTAGAAGTGTCTTCCAGTGAATCCAGGGGGGAGCTTCACTGCTTAAGCCCTTCTTTTCTTTTTCTATGTACAGCTGTAAGATGTAAATTTCCAGTTCTGTTCTGAGAGTTCACTTCAATGTGATGGATGGATAAAAATAACAAGATATCCTCAGGGCTAGACTGTGATGGCTCCTTGTTGAGTAATAACTTCCTCTACAAGTATTCTTAGGAGCCAGTGAAATTATTAGACTAAAATCCTTCTGAGTGCAGAAAAGAACTCAGAATTCACATCTTAAGTAATATTGGTAAACTCCAGGCTTTTATAATTAGTGGATTTCAGTGCTGAAATGAAACAGATACGAAAACATAAGTGATTGCTTAACATGAAGCATTCAGTATCTATAACTCAATTGGAAGGATGGCCTGTACTTAAATTGCTGAGTAAGATGATCTTACAGTCTAAAAAATGGTCTTAATATTTGTACAGAAGGAAGATAATACATGCTTTTATACAGAAATATATTGCAGTACGCAGTAGATTGTCAGTTTTAATTAGACCACATTTATGTAGTGGGGTTAGGGAAGACTGGAAATTGTTTTGTTCCATTAAACCATACTCCAGTATGTGGGGTTTTTGCAACTTGAAATTCTGCCACAATAGAGCAGAAACTTGATTCCATAGTGGAGTGTATGCAACCAGATGTAAACAATAAGGCTTGTTTCACCTGTTACTCTGTATATACTCTTTATATATACTCTCTATATTCAAATCAAGTTATTTTTAAGAGCTGTAACTTTCTATGATAAAATAAATTTTAAAAAAATGTGGAATTATTTGATTTCTTGATATGTGTTTTGATGCACTGTTCCTTTCTTTTTCATATGGTGTTGCTGGGGAAAATTGCAGGATCCAGAGATGCAGCATTTGCTTATTGACAGTGAAAATTTTAGAGTATCACTGAACTCCAGCACTGTGGTTACCGGGGAAGGCAGACATCGGACATCAGCTATAAGCTTCCTTGGAGCCTTGCGAATACCTGTGCGTATACATGCTATTCTTGCCTCTTCCTCTAAGAATTATGTTTTTCCCCAGAATTCATATTTCCATGAAGATCATATTAACTTTGCTTCACAAGATTTGATTGGCAACTCTGGTATATGTAGGCTAAAGCAGATTCTGGTACACAAGACAAGGTGCGCCCCTCCCAGAGGAGTGAAAATCAGTGCAAAAGAAGTCTCTTCCCCAGTAAGCAGATGTCATGAGCTCATTGGTTTCATCTTAGAAACTACAAGCATTTAGGCTCCAGTACCCAGATAAAGGTTTTATTTTCCCCACCTCATTATAACTAGTACTAGAGCTGCCTATAACATAAAAGTTTACTGTTCTCGGTTAATGATGTATGGGTATTAAGGATGGGATAGCAGGCTGAGTCTATAAGCACTTCTCTGCATCAGAACTTCCTTCTGTGGCTTCCCTTTTACACTCATCAACATTGTTTTTAAAGGCTTTAATTTAAAAATCTCTTGTATGGTTTACATTGAGAGGTTTCTGACAGCGAAAACATTCAGACTTGTTTCCTTTAGGTCAGGTACTATCGTACTTGGTTGTCCTCTCAATGCCTAGCTTCATCAGTAGGTTGCACAAGTAGAATTATATGGACCAGGTGTAAAGGTAGGGGAAGAAATCTCCAGCACCAAACCACTATGTTCCTGCATCTTCTCATCCTGTCCAGTCTGGTCCTCTGTCTCAACTGTTTATCCTGTGGCAAAGTGGAACTAATGGGTAGAAAAAGTGCTGCTGCCACCTGGAATGTTATTAACTCTGTGGTATTTTTCCTGCCTGTTGTTGGGAAGGGTCACAGCTGTACGTAAAGTATGTGTGTTGTCAATGCTGGTAACTGCAGCAGGTCCACACCAAGGATTTGAGAAATCTGTTTTCAAGCAAAATAGGTCAGATGGTGAGGGGAATGAAGGTAGGTTAATTTGGCAGTTTGATTTCAGCTCTGTGAAGTAAGTATACTTTTCATATATCCAGCAGGAAAGAAGACAGAACAAATTAGTATTTTAAATAGGCATATGTCCTCTCTGTACTGTGCTCTTACCATATATTGATTTGAACTATGTCATACTGGTTAACTGGCTTTTTGTAAGGAGTTAATGAGAGAAATCCTAGACCCATCTGAAGGAAAGTCTAATGCATGCAAAAATACACCAATTTATCCGGAATAAACTCCAAACTGGTTATAATACTATATAATAACTCTTTACATGAGGAAAACAAATGATGCAGGTGTCTCAAACAGTATCAAATCCTTCCTGTTCATTTCCATGTTCTCTTTTCAGTCTGTTCAATAAAATTAAGAGAAGGAAAGATACTTCAGTAAAATACTACAGCGTGCTCTGATTATAAGCTTTGTGCTCTCAGGGGAAGAATGCTTCTTGGGAATTCTTGAGAGAAAAAAAAAACCAAACTCTACATGCTTCTTAGAAACCATTTTCATAACAGTCTTTGAAAGTAAATAGCAGGCTCTGTCAAGATACTAACTTCCTATTTCTTCATTCTCTTAGGGAGTCATAGAGTTCTCCCTTTGTCTTCTGTTTGCAAAGCTGGTGAGCTATACTTTCCTCTTCTGGCTTCCCCTCTATATCACGAATGTGGGTAAGTATAACAGTAAGGGGATACAAAATTATGACTACAAAGTGTCTGGAAATAAGGTCTTGAAATGAGAAAATAAACGTTGCTGCTTCTCAAATAAGCTGTCTTTGCTACAGTAGCAGGCGAGTTGTAAGTCACCAACTAAAATACTTCGCAGGTTTATGAATTCAGTATTATGAAAGGGCATTTTCAAAAACAAGCAAACAAAGAATCTGTCTTGTCCTCAACAATTCCGAGCATCAATGCTGTGTCTTTGGCTCTTGCAGACCAAACAAAAAGGCTCACTTAAGTGACCCAAATGTACATTAATCATGCTTTTAGAGCAAAGAGCCTCGCAAGCATTCGTTAATTGTTTATGAATCTGTGGCTATTCACAAATGGAAATATTTAGTCTAGACATTCGTGATCAAGAGCTCTATTGCCTGGACTGTATCTATAAAGTGGTAAATTGTCCTACCATGAGTGTAACTGCATTCAAAAGACCAGACCTGTGAATACCCAGTTATGCTACATTCTTATTTGTCATAGACAACAGTAGCTTATTTCTGTGAACAAAGAGTACTGCCATAAAATGTCTTTGTGCTAGCATGACAAGACTGCGTTGAGATTTCTACGTTTTGTAGTCTGGAAATGAAACAAATGTTTTCTTCTGTCACTAGAGCATCTTGATGCCAAAAGAGCTGGGGACCTTTCTACACTGTTTGATGTGGGTGGAATCTTCGGTAAGTTTTATGTATTAATATTTCATCCTTAATCAGACCAGTTTAGAAGAAGCTGCGGTATGCACAGCTTACATACATTATTAATCCTTATTCCTTATGTCCACTGAAGAAGAGTGGCAGTAATCATACTAGGTTGAGAACTGGGCTGATTGTCGAAAACCTAACAAGATATCTTTTAATTTTACAACTCACAGAGCCAGTGATATTGTCCGGTACAGAATGTAATAGCCATGTATTACAGAGTCTTTTGGGTCCACCAGCTCTGGCTCATGAGTCTTGGTCATGCCGCCTGTTTTGGTTTTGATTGTTTGTTTTTCTTGATGCCTCATAGAACTGCATGTGATAAAATTGGGAAATTGTAATAATAATGATGAGACTATTCTTTTGTGACGTGAACACTGAATAATTTATGACGGTACAGACAGTATAGCTCACAATAAAACAAGCAGCATCTTCTTGATGCCTAGCTGATTTATGACACGCACACACCCCCCATCCCCTCTCCACCTCCCCTAGTTCCCTTACAGAAATAAGCCCTCTGTCAGTCTATTGGAAAATTATGCTCACAATGGAGGAGCTTCACTGGATCAAGAGCTATATAGACCCTGGTAGTTCAAGATGCAGGTGTCAAGGTGTGTTGCAGTTGCTGTTCTAGTATTGTGCTGGATGTGATTTATGCCATTTCTCACTGCTTCTTTCATCCCAGATAGCTAGAGGCAGAGTTAGTAGTACCTTAGACATGTGGAATGACTTCTTTCAGCAGCATTTATTCTACTGTGAATACAAGCTTAACTATGTGCCAGTGCTGCTTGGACCTTTGACATTTAAATTCAAGTGGGATGTGTGCACTTTGGAGATGGGCAGCTGGGAAGGGAGAGGCAAGCCCACCAATGTTTAAGAATCCAGAGAATCCAGAGAATTTCCTTTCCTCCTCCCTGTACCAAGTTCCCTTATATCATTTTGGCAACTGCTTCTCTCAGACCTTCCAGCCCCCTCCTGCCACGTGCAGTACTTCTGTGTACGGTCGTCGTCAAACACAAGAAGTAGGGAAAATTAAAAAGCCTGAAGTCACTACCTGGAGAGAAAACCAAATATTTAATTTGCCCCAAGATCCAGAATAACCTCTTTCCCCTGTTTGCAGTGCAACATGGACAGGGCACTTGACAGCCACATTTACTGTTGCATGAGAGGAGTTAAGAGGCCAGTGAGTAGCTGGGCACAGCTGGATTCCAGAATGCCAGCACTGGGGCCACATGGCACCTGGCAAAAAGGTTTTTTGCATTCAAAAGCATCAGAGTAATGATTTCTAAGTCTTTTATCTCTATTCCACCCCCACCCCTGTCTATTTGGTAGGAAGAACAACTGCCTGCTTCTGTCATCTTCCAAGTCAAAACCAGTTGAATTAATAGGATATTGCTAAGTGCAAATTATGTTGTCAGTCTCACACTGTGTGCTGCTGTGTTTAACTGTACGTTAAAAGCCGTATCTCTTTGTTTAATCTGGGTTGGGTTTCACCAAGTATAACTGATGTCCTTAGTGTAAAACATGCACAGAGTGTTTTCCTCACATACCTCTGTCTTCTTTCAGGTGGAATTTTGGCAGGCCTGATTTCAGACAGGCTGCAGAAAAGGGCATCAACCTGCGGAATGATGTTACTGCTTGCAGCACCCACAGTAAGAGTTCGCCCCTCTCTTACAGCTGTGGTTGAGACTTTGACAGGATTCCTTTTGGAAGTTTTATGGACAGCATCTTCTAACTTTGATATAAAGAGCTCAGGCCAGGTTAAAAGCTGGCATGAAAAGTTGAGCATTTGAGCAAGTGTTGTCATTGGGGCCGCCTTTACTAAACAAGCAAACAAGTCTAATGTATTGCTTGTTACAGGATTATATGGAAAGTTTATTACTCTCTTGTAAAATTTGATGATCAGTTCTCAGGCAGAATTTTACCCATGCAAAGGCTAAAAGTTTTGTGCTGTAGCTGTTGGAATACTGTCAGTTGGGCATGTGAGATGCATTTTTCTTTGATTCTTTTGTGAATGGTAATCTGTGCTGTGTTGAAGCTGGCAGCTTGAGAGTTTATAAAATAGAGTGGTCCCTTAACATAGCCCTTTCTTCTAAAAGGTTGTACTGGGGAATAGGAGCATACCCCTTATCCCCCTCCTGTATCCAATCAAGCAATTACTCTACTGTAGTCTAAAAGGGCTTACTAAAACTTAGAACTAAATTTCACATAATACCAACGAAGATATTCTTGTAGTTAACGTGGGCAAAATGGCAAACATAGGATTAGTTCACGTGTTGGTATTCTACATGCTTGTTTTTTCATCTTTACAGTTGTACATGTTCTCTGCAGTCAGTAAAATGGGTGTTGAGGCTACTGTAGGTGAGTATTTTAAAATTCCTTTGTGCCTGGCTTTCTGTGAACTTTTAATTTTTGATCCTTTGTTGATCTTTTATTTATTTATTTTTTTAAATATATTTTCCATGAGAGGAGGAAGTATGGAATCAAAGTCCCTAGACTTTGTTTTGCAGCCTTTTTACAGGGTGAGGAAGGAGAGGATAGGAAATGAGTAAGGAGTGACGTGGAACAGTGATTTAGGTCATACCATTAGTATTCTTTCTGGAGTCAGCGCAGACTATTATATTTCCTATGCCAAATGTCAGAGGTGTTTCAAAACTACTTGTAGTACTTTTGACAGCAACATTAACTTGACTTGTATAGGCTGAATTCACTTGCAGCTTTCTATCTGTTACCTCAAAATCAAAGTTGAAACACAAGTGCTGACAGTTAAGTTTTAGGGCCTTCTGGTGCTTGGTGCTGTACAAGCAGAGAAGGAGCTTATGGGTGGACCCTGTGAGCATCCCCTGCTCTTATGGTGAGTTTGGTCAGATTTTCTGCTTTCTCTGACCTACCAGGATCAGTAAAGGTCCCAGGAAGTGTCTTCTCACTCATCACCATCTCTTACTATATTAATGAATTCACATTATGCAGTAAGCATTGAAGGGAGGTAGGAATTATGTTACTTTTGCTCCTTTCCCAATTCTGTAATGGGGTCAGGGGAGCCAAGGGAGTGTTGAACAATTTGAGAACAATAAGCTGTGTTGTCTCCTGTTGTTACGGTTAACAGTCTTTCAGGAAACTCAACATTTTCCATTTTTGTCAACTTGCAACAGTGATGCTGCTTATCAGTGGTGCCCTGGTGAATGGCCCTTATGCCTTGATCACCACTGCTGTCTCTGCTGACTTGGTGAGTTTTGCTTCCCCTCTGCTTCCAGAGTAGCAGCTTTGGCCTCCAGAGAGAACCCTTTGACTTCTGTAGGGTGGTCAGTGAAGGGACTGCATTGTTCAAAGCAAAGGGACAAGGAACTGGAAGGTGCTGAACACAGCCATTGAGATCGTTTTAGAGTTCATGTATTGGTATGAATGAGTGTCTTGCTTTTGAGAGGCTTCTAAATTATTCCTGCCTACTAACAATACAGACCAAATCCTGTCGATGACAGCCCAAAGTGAATGGGAAGGTTGCATGGAAAGCCAGGTCCCTGTACAGGTGCCTTCTCCCTTTTTTATACTTTGCATCTTTAAATGCAAGTAGGAGCGGTATCTGTGTGAGAGATGAGCTGGAGACTTCATTCCCATCAGTGCAGAAAGCTACAGCTGGCACATACCTTTACTTTTGTCCATGCTACCCCCTGCCCTTTCTTGTACAGTTACTCTGTTTGCCAGCACTTCCAGCTGGATCAGGTCAGTCACGTCACAAATGCCATGTAAAAACATAGACCCTCATACATTTCATTAGGAAGGTTGCTTTCAAAGGTGTTGTTCCTTAAGGCACCAAGCAGGATGCAAAAGTCCTCTATCAACAAATACTCTAAATTTAGGAAAAAGAGCAGGACAGAAATCGCCAAACATTCTTTGGAGCCCCATCCTTGGCCTGGAGGTCTTGGCCACACAAAGAGGGGCACTATGCTTTGCCCATTTTATCCTTAGTTTTGTTGAAGGGACTGCTTAGCTAGAAGGTGAGGCCTGACGTGGCAAGATCCCTACTTGGCCTTTGGGAAGAGGGTTGAAACTGCTAATCAGTTCCTCAGATGTCAACAACCAAGCATCTGACATGAGCAAATGTTAATCGCTTGATTGCTTCAATGGATTCTCCTCAGTGTACTGGAGGTAAAGGACGGTCTCTTAGTAGTAGTTCTCTGAACTATTCCATTACTTTGTCTTTCTACTAAGTCACTTTTGTTCTGAAGACCTGCATTCTAAAATGGGGGCTGAACAGCTTCTTTTGGCTCAAGAATTCCCTGAATTAGCATTTCAGTATAAATCCATAATTCTGGTACTCCAGTATTCCTGTCACAGCAGTGCTCTTTTTGTTTGGTGTGGTGGGGTTATTGCTCCACAGAGCTTTGCTGTATTAGCAGGGGAAAAGAGGGCAGTGTAAACAGCCTTGCAGCATAATGCAAAGCTGAAGTGCTGTCCTTTTTGCTTGTATCCACAATGTGCAGAACAGAAAGCTTCTTGACTTCTGTGGTTTAAATAACACTATTTAAGTCCTTAACAAAGGAGTATGCTGTAGGCAACAGGTTGGTGGGGTAGAAGGCTTCTTTAAATAGTGAGATGAGGGTCTGAGCTAGGATATCTAAGGCACCTTGACATTTTACGTCTAATGTGGAGGGTTGTGAGCTAGATGATGTTGTAAGGACTTTCTTCAAAGCTCATCTCAGGATGGGTCTAAGTAGTCTTTGTCACTTTAGGGTACCCATAAAAGCCTGAAGGGGAATGCAAGAGCCTTGTCCACAGTGACAGCGATCATCGACGGAACAGGATCTGTAGGTAAGCCAGAGCTGTAAGGTAGCCTGCCTTAGCTGTGGGAGGCTAAAACAAGGGATCTTTGATACACTAGGCTCTCTGCAGCTCACAATTTATGAGAACTCACTATAGCTTTGGAAATGGGGGGCGTAGAGCAAACTTAGCCTTAAACCTCTCTGGTGGTCCCACACCTGAGGGAAGGAGGAAGGGAGTGGTAGCCTGATACTGGGCACAGGCAGCAAAATTTTATTCGTGCCTTCCACACTAGTTTCTGGAAGGGAAAACTGAGTAGGATTCAGCTTAATACTGGATAGGCATTTTGCTGAGGCCTCATTACTGGACCAGTAATGTTTTGCACTTTCTGGGATCTTTTAATACATCAGGTAATACTGAGTTAACTAAGTGAAGAAATTGATTTTCTATCTCAGATTAACTGTCTTTCAGCATAGTAAATCTTACATTGTGTCATTCTGACAATATCTGTATTATATTTTAGGTGCAGCTTTGGGGCCTCTCCTAGCTGGTCTTATTTCCCCATCTGGTTGGAACAACGTGTTTTACATGCTCATGGTGGCCGATGCATGTGCCTTGCTAGTAAGTCTAAAATACTATTTAGTTGTCGTATATTTCCTTTGTGTTAAAGTATTTTAAAATGCAAATTTTCCCGTTGCAGTTGAAATACTCCATCATATAAAAAAGTTCCAATTGTCTAGGAATTTTTCAATTAGAGAGTGAATTTGCTCATTTTGAAATTCTCATCTAATTTTAAGCAGAACTGCAGATGAGTTCTGATGCACTTCAGTCCCTGAGCAAATACACATCTGTTATTTGCTGACTGAGCATATTACAGCAGACATACTTGTAAGTAAACCTTCATATATAGACCTAGAAGATGCCTTAGATTCCACTCACAGAAGAATTACTTCTGTTTTCTTTAAAGCTGTTTTAGCAAAGCAGAAACCAATGTTTTGCTACATTGCTGTAGCACCAAAATCACCATGACAATGAAGCTGTTGAAAGTTAATCACATTCTCCAGATGGGCCCTATAACTGCTATGCTAGGTTAGACAAAACACTGGCATCCTAACTTCTGACAGTAACTAGGAGCAGATGTTTAGGGAAAAAGAGTTCAACACACACATGGTGGCTTGGTACAAAGCAGGTCCGTTTTCCGTTTTTCCCCCTCTGAGATCCTGCATGATTGATAGTGAGACCTGAAGAGGTTGGAGGATTTTTTTTTTAACTTCTGACTTACTCAGCTTTGCTTTTAAAGACCAAAGAAGACACGAGAAGACAAGTGTGTTGCTGTACCTTTTGAAGTCAGTCTTGCTGCACCCACCTTTGGGTTAACCTGTAGGTTACATTTTTTGCATTTGCCACAGATTTCCCTGGCAGGCATCTGTGGCAGCTTTGTTCTCCAGCAGAGCGGAATGCTGCTACGACTACCTCAGAGCTGTCCTGAAACATCATTTACTTACCCTCTCCTTATGAAGGCCTGGGTGGAAGTGCCCATGAAAGGGCAAGGTGACTGTGAAACACTTGAGAAATTCTCCTTCTTCTGTGCTGGCTGTGCCCAGACAAAGCCCTGTGCCTGCAGGGTGTTGCACTAATGCCAAGTGTCTGACCGCTCTTTCTGGACACAACAAAAGCAGAACCTCTTGCTTTGGGTTACAATTGAGGGGTTGTTTGGTATTTTTTTCTAAATTCAAGTTAACCCTAAAATTTTGAAGTAATCTTTCCCACGTTTAAGATGTGAAGTACCTGGAAATGAAGTAAATTAATTAAGTAGTAGTTGAAGTATGTTGCCACTGGTAGTCAGCAGCTCTATAAATCCTGATTTGTGTTGTTTTCAATATTAGATATTCCATGCTGCAGACTAAGGTTTGGGAGATTGTCACAGTTTTCCAAAGTAGACTTACAGCTTTGCTTTTTTTCCTTTTAGAGGTTTTTTGGGTTTTTTTATGTTTTTTTGATTGTTTTTTTTTTGTTTGGTTTTAATAAAAAAATCCCATGTTTCTTTGCAGCATTAGTTAATATGCCTTTGTAAAGCTCTGCATTTGAGAGGGTTAACTCTATGCTATTGTAATAAATTCCGGGTTTTGTAACTCTTGTTCTGCTTTTCCTGTTCATTGCAATACAGCATATAGATACCTGTGTTCAAATGTTACTTCTTCAAAGTGCCCTGGAGGGGCTTTAGCCTCTTACATAGTATTAGGTTCTGTCATTCTTGGCCACTCCCACACCTCTGAAATGTTAGGTTTAACTTCTTAAAACACCACATACTTAGAATAGCGAAGAAACTTCCATTTATAACAGTGAGACTCTGAGTATAAGGAAACCTGTAACAGAGAGGAACCCTGGAAGTTCTAATTCTGTCTTTGATGTACATGGGAATCATCAAATTTTATTTGCAAAATTACTTTCCTGGGTACTGTCTTAGTAAACCTTTTAAAGTGCACTTGAAAATCCTGATCTTTCACAGGCAAGTAAACATGACTGACTTTACTTGTCTTGACTAATTGTGTGATTAAAGCTTTTCACACACACAATTATTTTTTAGCAGCTAAAATACTTTTATACTCCAGAATTTCTATCTCCCATATTTTATTGAGTCTTGGGTTCCCTCTGCTGGTTTCTTTACACATCTGCTGATAAAGTAACTTCAGAAAGCCATTCTGTTTTTTACGAAGAAATTTATTGCAGTTGCAAAAAAGGAAATTATTTTCTTCTTCCAAACATTGACTGAGCATCTGTAAATATATATATTTTTTTTTTTTACCAAGTTCAGCATTGCAGCATAATGCTTCAAGTGAGGTACTCTTTGAATAACAGTGAACATCTTAGCCTGAAATTTGGCTTATTTATATATCTGTGTAGATATTAACACAGATACTGTGACTGTTCTTGCAGTTCTTACTCCGTCTTATTCAGAAGGAACTTCGGTGTAATGCAGATCATACCCTGTAAGTGTTACGCATGGCTGTTGCTCTTTAATAACAGTTTAAAAACTTGTTACTAAGCCTTTTTCCTATGATACCTAGATGTAGACTGAATGTGTTAAGGTTTCTGTACGTCCATTCCTGTCTGTTTTCATTTTACTTCAAAAGAGAAATCTCGGTTTGATATTTTCAAATCGTGAACATTTTTCTTCAGAACATCTTATTTTGAAAAGTAGCTGATAACACATCTCTATCATGATCTCTTGGTTATGATGTTTTTTCTTTGCCGAGTATGTAATCTTTCTGGGTTATGTCTTGGAGCATGCAGGTGGGGAATAAGATCCCACCCAATTGCTTGTTCTGTGTTCTGTATTAATAGTTTCAAATGTAAGTTTTTCTAAAAAGCCTTGAAGGAAAGGGTGACTCTGAATTTACAGTGTTTTGAATTGAGAAAAAAAAAAATTCCTCTGAATTAATGGGGTTACACTTGCATGTGCAAAATCTAAATTGAGCCCCTTCGTTGTAGTTTTGAAGAAGTAAAATGGACAGAGAATAACACATGGCAAGGGATGGATCCTACATTTTGAAGTTAGTGGCTGTTACACCTCACACCTCAACTTTCCCTGCCTGGTTGCTGTTCTTTCCCAGATTTAAAGAACACTGAGCTATGAGACCAGATTTGGAATACAGACTGCGTCAGTGATCAGAGCTCTTCCCTGAAAACCAAGCTTCATGGAATTCATTATTCTATATATGAGAGATTCTGTTTGGTGAAGAACCTTGAGCGATTCCTGGAAGCAGTGTGAGAAATGCAATGTAAATCCCTGAAGCTCTTATTTTTGCACATGAATAAGTACCTCAGGATGGCAACTATTCATCAGATGGAGAGAGAGGAACTTTGGGAAGGTTTTAGCAGCATGCCTCAACTGAACCAAAGAGAAATACCAAGTGCCTTTTTATTTCTTTTGATAGGATGCTTTTAATTAACATGCCAACCTTTGTATTTTCCAAAAACAAGTCAAAACCATAGCAGAAGGAAGTTGAAAGCCTAGCAGTGAAATGTCCCAATGTTAGTGAGCAAAGTTTGTATCCCTTATGTCATATTGCACACACTGAGGGCATCACTTTATAGAGGACAATGCCAGCTGGTTATTAAGATGCAGTGCTCATAGTATTTTAAAGCTGCTGAGACAATAATAACCTCACTGTATTATTAGCTTTTAACTACAGTACTACTTGTAATCCCAAGGACGACATCCAACCTTTTGGTAGGTAATGAAATGGAATTTGGTGTGGCAGTGTACCGCAGTTAGCTGCTTTCACAGGCTCTCTGGGTGAGTGTTAGTCCTTAATTGGCATCGTGCAAAAAGGAGTCCCAAGCAACAAATGTAGATTATGAGTCAGAATTTCCTGTGACAGGGCTCTAATGATTTTCAGGGCATTATAAACTGGTTGGGCAAACGTCACATAATAGTTGTGCTGCTCCACCAGGCTGCGCTGAAACGAGAGGTTGTTACTTTGAGGTGGCAGAGAACCGTGAGCTGTCGGAGTACAGCACTGCAGGATTGAACAGATGTGCTGCTTTAGTGCCAGCTGCCACAGTGATCTCTGCTGGGTGCTCCCTGAATTCGGTGCTGGTATGTGCACGTGGAAGTCATTGTCAGATCAGGGCCTTAATAAGCAGAAATTTCTTTCAAGTAGCTAATTTCAAGTGGTTCTGAAATTGAGATTTGGAGCCAAAATACCATCAAGAAAAATAACCCAGGTCGTAGGTTGTAAGAGAACATTTCAGTAACTAGTGTTACCTAGCAAATAGATGGTTTAATGTCTTTAAAACGTATCAATACCTTGTACAGGTATCTTCTTTGCAAAACAGATGTTTCTGTGAATTATTTTTTTTAAAGATGTACAAAGTAAAAAAGAATTTTTTTTTTTATGAGGTGCTTATACTTAGATCATGAAGGCTGGATAATTTAATAATTTAAACTCTGTATTATTCTTAATTTGTATTTATTAAAGCTCCAGGCGAATGTCTTATTCTGAACTGTGCTCTAAGTTCTGTGAAACAATGCAGTAGTCTTTAAACTTGATTAAGAAAACAGCACGCTCTAAGAGAGTCCAGCAGAACATGGAGAAACATCTCATAGGCTGAGGGTGATGTGGTCCGTATCCAACACTTAATTTCCAGGGCTGTTTTGTAATTGTTCCTTCTTTGATGAGTTATTTCACTGGTTTGATTCAGCACATGCTTTATACTTGACTTGAGCGATATAAGAATGTGTTTATTTAACTGTTATGCTGAACAGAGATGCAGGGAAGACTTCAGTCCCACAAAGAATTAAGGAAGATACCAAAGTCCTTGTAAGTGAATGCCTTATAGAGGCCCTGACCCTGCAGTTGCCTGGGTAACCTCACATATTTTGAGTAAACCTCTTGAGACCAGTGGGAATACTTAATAGGTGAATTCATAAGTCTGCACTGCATTTGGACTTCAGGCTGTAGTTAAATGCACTGTTACTTGAAAGGACTTCCATCGTGGTGGCGTGGCACACTGCCCCTTGCTCAGCCAGGGACTGCTAGCCAGACCAGGGCACAGATCTAGCCCCTGATAGGGGAAAAATAACATTGCAACCCCAAAACAGCTGTAGTGGCACAACTTCGGTGGCTGTGTGAGGAGGGAGGGATGGAGGACTTCGTTAGCTGAAGATGCCAATCCCTTCCCTCCAAAAAGGCGTGTAGCGCCATATACTAGTTCATCGAAACAATTTACACTGCTGTGCTCAGGCTTTGAGAGGCTGTTCCCTGTGGGTCGAAGTCTTAGGTTAAAATGTTCTCAGTTGTGTTTAAGAGTTAGAGGTTGTAAAGATATTTAACTGTGTTAAATATTGGGTTTTACATGTTTTACTTGTTGGGGCTGTTGCTATTTATTTATTTATTTATTTGAATAGCTTTTGCACTGCGGTGACTTGGATATGGGATGATGACAATGCTGGAGGGGCTGGGCCGAGTCCTTCCTTCTATCGATTGTATATGGGAGTTAGGACTCTTAGTGTGCTGATGTCTCCTTCCTTGCTAATGTGCAGCATTCCAGTTTACTCACAGCTACAAATTTGTTGGACAAAAAGATAAAGATTTGCTTTTCTTTCTTAAAAATGCTCAAGGTCACCCAAGTTGTGTAAAAACTGTGTGTTTTGTTAGTACTGAGTGTCAATATCCATTAATCGGGAAATGAGCAAGACTGACAGAATTTTGTATGTAGAAATGTGAGTGACCAGTAGGTAGAGCCAAATTGAAATATGAGTGCAGGATTTGTTTGTTGTTTTTTACTACTGGCTATTGTGAATGTTATCCATTTACCATCCTGTGTTGAATAAAAATAGATTCTACTTTAAAGTGAGAAATGCTGATTACTTCATCTTTTACATCTCCATGAAGAAATGCTCCATTTATTGGTCAGAAGGCTAGACATCCCTGCTGGGACAGTGCTCCTATCTCTTGAGAGGGTAATGAAAATTGTTTATTAGGAAAACAAATTAGAACCTTTTGTTAGGAAAACAGTGCTCTTCTAAACTTGAATGTGTAATTTTTTTCCTTTTGTAGGACTGTGGATTGTGCAACATCAGTATTTCCAATCAGCTGCATCAGATGGGTATATTCCACTGACTTTACTTTGTTCTGATAGGGAAGGGGGACACTCACCTGAGTCAGGGTCTGAGCCCAACTCCTACAGCATAGTTTTAAGGTGACTTTTTTTTTGTGGTCTGCGTTGCTTGCCCTTCAACTTATATGAAATTGAAAAGCTTCATCTTTACTGTCTGCCTCTAATAATCTTGAACATTTATTGTCTTGATTATGTTAAGATATTTGACAGGGTTTGTGTGCCTCTACCAGAGATACAGTGTCCAAAACGACAGACATGCTGGTGAAAATCTGCTTGGAAAGGAAAACAATTTCTGGTTCGTAAAAGCTGTCTGAGGTTCTTGGACCAAAATGCTCATCAAAATATGCCCCAAATGTCTCCCAGGAATAGGGAAATAATAGCTGGGGCATCTTACAAACGAAGGGAGACTCAGATCCAAGTTTTTGTTCTACCTGATTCAAAGCAGGGCCTCCGGCCTCCAGCAGGGCACTTGTACCCTCACAAGCACCTTGGCTCTTGCCGAACATGCTGCAGTGGAGGTTTGTCTCCATTGTGTGTAGGAAGGGTTTATAGGGTGGGAAAAAGATGATTAAATAGGTAGCAAGGAAGGTGGTGTCATGGTCACAGGTCACTTTGAGACTTCTTTTGCCTGTAAGTTGAACTGCTAACCTGCTCCATGCACTGATACACCTACTCCTATATGTTTTGCCAGTTAGGAGATTCCAGAAGGGATTCTGCCTTCCACTTTGGGAGGTTATGGCATGTGTTTCTGGCTTAATATCCTTAGAATAACAGTGGTGATCCTCCATGTGTGTTTGTGCTCATGTCACACTGCTTCAGACTTTGGCTGGCCTCATCATATTTATGCTTGGGAATCTGTTTGTTGCTGCTGGTAGGTTTCTCCAGTGACTGGTGTGTGGGGCTGTTTATGTGAGAAGTGCTGCTCAAAAGTAGGTAGATGTAAGATGGTATAAATGAAATCAGAAAGTGTTTGGAGCTGTTGGAGAGAACTGTTCCTCCTATGGAATTAATCTGAGGAAGATTGTTTACTATCTCATCAAATGCTGAGACCCAGAATTTGTTATAGTGGTGTTCTCTGATGTGAATAGAATTTTATGGCCTGCGTATTATATAGGAGGTGAGATCAGATTATTTCATGATTTGTACCAACCTCAGTTTTTATCAGATACAATGTTTTGGTTGCTGAACTACACTAGATCACTTTCACCTTAAGTCTGTTTTGGTTTTGTTTTGCTCTCCACTAAACTAGCCATGCCGTGGTACAGACTCTTTGTTCTCTCGCAGCCTGCCGTGCCTGTGGAGGGACTGTAGACAGTTTGTTCAGACGTTTGCTTCTGCATCCTCTAGGGCTTTGGTAACCTTGAACTACATTTTCTGCCGTGCTGAGTTAAAAATCTGACTGTCATCCTTAAAGCTGGGGAGGGGGAAGGAGAGGATTTAGCTTCTGGTATGCTTCAGCCTCATGTCCAATGACCTTAATGTGTTGTCTCACTGCCTCTGAGTTTAATAAACTTGATTGCTATAAAACGTTGGTTGTTCCCTTCTTTGTGTCCCTTCATTTGGTTAGCTTTCAGACTGGAATAAGGAGAGGATTAGTTAACATCACCAGCTAATGCTTGGAGTTTATTTTTATTTTTTCCTCAGTATTTCTGTCTTGGTGAAGAATGAGTTACCCTTCTGCTGCAGTGAAATTTTCTCAGCATGTGAATACAAGAGCCAAACTTTCTTTAGGCATATTTCAGGGAACCTGCTCATCTCCTGCATCAGGAGATTAGCTGTCATAAATGTGTTGAAAGCCTCTTTTGATGCTCTACTTACCAAGAGGATTTTAAGGATGTTTTCTTCACCTCATGATGATACTGATGGTAGGGTTTCTCTCCCTCCTCCTCTTACAAAAGCAGCTGACAAATACTTAATCACATTTCCACAATAGTCCCTTTGGTCCAGTTGTTTGTTTCAGGCAGAGGAGGGACTGACTTCAGGTGTACTGCTACGTAAATATAAATACTGGAATGCTGTTAAAAGGTGGATGCACCAGGTAGTGGGTCTCACTTAAATTGGATTGCAGAAACATTTCCTTCCTGGTGGTTGATTAGTCTTCAGGCTTTTCCAGATGTTTACAAATGGAAGACGATTAAGAACACTTCATGAATGTTTTGTGCCATTGACTTCATAAGGGGCTGTCTTTCTGGTTGAAAGTTGTTAAATGTTACTCTGTGACACACGATAAGGGTACCTACACACATCTGTGGAATATCTTTGCTTGTTAAATAACTATCCAGATGTAAATAAATACAAATGAGTCTCTCCTTTTTTTTTTTTTTTTTTATTGTTTCTCTTGTTTTCCCCACTCCCAGAGAGATATATCTACGTGACACAGGTTTTAAAGAAAGGGAAGCAAAGAGCCCTTTAGCATAAGTAAGCAGAAGGCTGCATTCAAGAGCTTGAACAGATTTAATCTAAAAAAAGAGCAAGGGCTTCTGTGTATGAAAAATTGGGTACAGATTAAAAAAGGGAGGTGCAAAGACAGAAAGATGATTCAGTTTTGGAAATGAAAGAGGAGGACATCAAGTGATGATGCATAATTAAACTGCAGGGTGTAACTCGGGTGCTATAGAAATGTGAATGTGGGATGGGGTATTGGTAAACATGCAAAGGTGGCAAAACAGAAAAGACTGAGTTGACTGAAGAACTATCAAGAGGTGAAGATCTGGTGTTGGTATTTACAAAAGAAATATAAAAATAAATAAAAAGGAGGGGAAGATCCACCTTGCCTCAAAAGTCCTGTGTGCTGAGCAGTGTTCGCAGGCAGAAACAAGGGGGCTGCTCTCCCTGTCTGCCTCTGGCAGGCACCAGGCTTGGCCTCTGGAGACGCTGGGAACCCTGAGGGACATATCCTGAGGGGAGAGAGCTGTGGTGACTAGATGTGGAGCTGCTCAGCTGCTAGATCACTTCCAGTGTATTACTTAGGTGTATGTAACCTGCAAGATAAATAGATGCTTTGGCGTGAAAAACATTCACATTTTTCAATTTGAAGTTTGGCATTTTGTGCTCACATCTGTAATTTTTTTTTCTTTTTTTTCTTCTCTTCAGGAACTAATTGGTTCCTGTGTTTGTAGGAAAAGCCTGTGAACGTTGGTCCTGTCTCAGCACTACAGAAACAGAGGGTTCCTCTAGGTCCCTGTGGAGCTGTTGCAGGACTAGCATTCAGTAGTGTTCACTTGATATTTCACTTTTTGGCATCCGCATGCTCCTTGGCTCATGTGATGGTGGGTCGGATGCAGAATTGGATGGACAGCTAGTAGAAAATCTGAGTGGGACTGAAACTTTGGATGTCCTCTCCAGGCAAGATGCAGGCCTGTCCCTGTGGAGCCCAATTTGAATTACTTCCATCATCTTCAGGTTACCACAGTTACTTGGATCTGGGCTGGGGGTAGTGCTTCAAAAATAAATGTCCTAGAACCTGAATTACTCTGATATTTGCATTTATGTGTCATTGTACTAACTGATTCTTCTGCTCTTATCACATTTATAGTGTGTTTTTTAAAATGCCACAGAAAAAAAATTGAACTAAAACTTATTTCTCATATTCCCTCACCCCTAGAGGTCACTTTCTTGTATAAACCTGGTCTTGAGCTTGTAAGTTTTCTCCCAGTCTCACTGGATGGAGATTTCATATTTGTTAGAAAATTGGTTTTTTTGTGGCCTGCCATCTATAACTGAGTTCATTTTTTTTTGTTTGTTTCACATAAAGATTCACAGAAGGCAAAACCTTGGCAAGGTGTTATTGGACAGATGAACTGCAGCAGAGCGGGGTGAGGGAAGTTGCTTAACCTTTCCAAGCTGTGAGTACTTCTACAATTGTACTCAGAGTATAGGGAAGGTGTAATCTCTTCCAGACTTTACTCCCAGGAACTGACTCCCTTTTTACTTGTGTAGCTCAGGAGCAAGTGTTTGGAGAATCAAAAAAACTTGATTTAAGTCCTTGCCATGTTGGGCACTGAAGTCCTTTTCAGTTTATCTGATACCTAAATCCTTAACAGGTGGCCTCAATTTCTCAGGTCATTCAGAAACCAGCAGCACCTTCTCGCATTGAGACCAGACCTTGAAGTGGCAGCCTGACTTCATATGCTAAATCAAGAGGGATACAGTTGCTCCCATATGTGTGAGTGTGTGTGTGATACATATATATACATGTGCACAAGTTGCAGCATGAATTGAGATCAAGCTGAAAGGACGGGATTTCCCTGTCCAATAGGTATAGAGCATCTACCTCAAAAGAGAAGCAACAAAAGTATCAATACCTTCAGAGTTCTCACCTTTGTCCTTTCTGTGATATGAAGGGTAGTCTGTACAGGCAGCCCCTTGCAGCTGAGTGAGATATAGGCAAAACTTTCAGAAGGAGTAGGTTTCTTCTGAATCTTCTGCCAAACACAGTGATGCTATTTCTGCTGCAGAGGACAGAGTCTGAGTCAACCCAGTTTTACCACAGGCCCTGTGAGACTTCAGCTTAATAAGTACAGCAGGCTCCGAATCTATACTTAAATTGCTCTGATCAGTTGGTAGGAAACAGATGAATGTTGCATCATTCTGTGGTAGAACAATGTGGTTTGCTTTTATACCAATAGGTGTAACAACGGGATTCAATTTATCCTCCCCTGTTAGAAGTCTTTATAAAGCTTCCACCCCCTTTCCCTCGGGCTGCAGCTTTCTAGTTACATCAAGGGAAGAAAGCAAGTTAACAAAGAACAGAAGAGGTCACAAAGATGTACCCAAAGCATATCTTCTCTCGCCAGTAGGAGACGGAGCTGAAATGCTGTGCAGGGTTGCCCATGCTGGGGTGACCACCACCCACCTAAGCGTGTGTGCATTCAGCTAGGTGACAGCTCGTTACTTTCCTCTTGGCAGTGGTAGGGGTTTGGAAGTAAGAAACTTTGCTCACTTGCTTGGCACTGAGGAGAATCCACTGCTATGACTTGTCTGTGTGCTCGCCTGCGAAACGGTGCAGTTGCTGAAAGCGAAGAGAAATAGTGAGAAACCTGGTTTCCTTGCTCTGACATTTATAGCAGCAGTTCTCAAAATAGGGGTCACCAGCCTCGAAAGGCAGAACTGTGCAGACTGACAAATCCAGGGTTGCAGGCAGAGGAGCCTGATAAGGTGCTTTTTAGGACTGATATCTGTATTAGAGCTATGTTAGATAGACACTTCTCTGTCAGGCTAATCATGAGACACTAAACTAACCCCAGATTTCAGCAAATAATTTTTTCAGGAGGATAAAATCCCTCTCCAGCAAAGCACATATAAATAGTGAATGGATGAAATCCCCTGAACATCTGAAGTAGAACTAACACATCTACTTCTCAGGACCATTTTTGCTGTCATTTGAAATGAGACCTCTTGGTACAAAGGTTAAGGATTATGTGAGTCATACAGTAATAGGGAAAACAAAGCTTCTGTATTTGTCTGCTTGCAATCCTCTAATAAAATAATTCATCTGTCAAAGCAGCATTTAAATGTCATTCCTGTGTGTCATCCAAAAGGAAATGTTATTCCTAAGCACAGACTGGTTCCTATACACAGATTTTTTCAGCCTTTCTGGCCCCATAAAAGGAGTCAAAAGGGTATGTTCACCTTATACAGCCCTTAAGTTCCCATCAGGAACTGCCTTGTATGTTGTCTTTTCTGTCTCTGTTTTTCAAGCACAGTTGAAATTGCCCACATAAATGTGTTCTGCTGAGAAAAGCAACAAACAATCCTGTGATAAACTGTATTGCTAGGCTTATTCCTTTAGGTCAAAAAATGGATCTAGTAAGGACTTGGGTGCTGCATGATTTTCCAGCAAGTTTAGTATTTTGTGATGTGAGGCTATTTCCAAACAAGTTTGTCCGAACAATTACTTCATGAATTACAGTTCAACTCACCCAGAATAAAATCCTGGATGCTTTTGGAGCACACAGTTTTTGCTGGGTTCTGCCCATACAGGTATCCTGGCTGGCTGTAGCAGCTTATGCTCGCTGGGCGTTGCGCTGGCTGGCGGAGGCTGGGCTGGGATGCCAAGGGCAGGGTGCTTTCACAAAGTGATCCACTGCTATGGATTTTGTGTCTTGGGAAGACCCGTCCAAGGTTAAACCTCCTCCCCTTTAGAGTATGAAGCACAGCTAGTTGTTGAAATTTGCAGGCTCTCAAGTGATCGTGTCAAAAGAGACATGGAGCACGTGCACCCGGAGAGTAGCAGCAGCACCACTGGGGAGAAATGGAACTCCAAAGATGGGAGAAGAGCATGCAGCTCCTCTCAGGGAGTGGTGGCAAGTCTTAATCTTGTAGGAGGTTTTGATATCCTTGTGGAGGAGGACTCCATGGAAATTCCTACAAATAATGTTTGGCAATGCAGAAACAGCTAGTAATGGTGCCGCTTTGCATATTGCAACATGATGCTATAGCATGCTAACAATATTTAATTCATGGTAGCCACCACGCATCTCGGGAGGGTGTATGTTTGTGGGAGGGGCATGTTCCTAATGCATGCACTACCTTAAGGGTTTATAGAGACTCACGCAGACATGTATGTGCATACAGACATAAGCACACATGAGTACACTAACCAGACGTGCCTCTGGACAGCAGTTCTTCAGAAACAGGTACAGTTCTTCAAATAAAACTCTGGTCTCAGTTGCTCACAATGGGAACACAATGTGACTGGGTTGGAGGAGGGGAGAGAGATGTGTAGAAGACAAACAGGCCAAAAGCACCATTCTATTAAGAGAAACAAAGTGATGTGTTGTCTTTGGCCTTCTCCCTAGCAAGTGTGAGGGTCAAGCACTCATATGCTCCAAAGCAAGCAGGGCTTGGCGCCTCTGCAGGAATCCTGTTTTGTTGGTGGTTCTAGCTCTGTGGCTTCTCTGCTGCTTGGGGGCAGAGGGACAATGTGGAGCTGGTTGCACTGATGGCAGGAGAGACAGATGGCAAACGGTGGGAAGACTGCACCCCTCGCATGAAATGGAGCAGGGAGAAGAGTGTGGAGTCCCCTTAGCCATGGTGGGTGAAGGTGAAGACACCGAGGCAGGTAGAGTGGAGCACTGGTCAAAAGAGATGATGATGGAAGAGCATCAAGAGAAACAAACAAAAAGAAGAGTAAAAGTGAAGGGAAAAGGTGTGGGGTTAGAAAGCAGAGCTGGGCACAATGTTGTGCTCTTTTTAGTGGAGGGCTGCTGGGCTTTTATTTTATTTCATTTCTGTGTGTTTATTTCTGTATGTTCTTGCTCTTCTCAGTTTCTTGTCCAAAAGCTTATTTGCTTTGTTTCTGGCTTTCAAAGTTGTAGAGGAAAGTTCATGTTATGTGACGTGGATGAACACCCAGGATTAGTAGATAGGAGACAAGTAAAAAGAAAAAGCACCAATGTGTTATTTGAATGCAGATGCTAATGATTTATATTCTAATCTTTTGAATTTCTCTGTTTGTGACCTATGATTTTTAGAAACAGTGACAATGCAAATAGAGAGATATCCGAAGGTGATTGTCTAGGTAACACTCCTGGGGGGAAAAGTGTCACTGAACTCAAGATAATTTTCAAAACTGCAAGAATAGTTAGAATTTTCCCCTTTCCATGTAGCCTTCAGTATTCTGGTGGAGCAGATTAGGTGCTTTCAGCGCTGCTTGAGGCTTCTGTCATCCTTCTCACACAGTGTCTGTGGCTCTGTTCTGGCCTCTCACCCTAAAAGATGAGCATCTTTAATATCTTTTATTGAGAAAATGTGCTTCTACCCATTAATGGAAATTGCACTGAACAATCTGTATAAACAGAACAAATATGAGAAAATATGTGCATTATTAAAAATATATTTGAGATATCTGTCTATTTATAGAGATTAGGTTTTTAAAAATCATGTTAAAATAGAAGGTCTAATTTTTTAGGTACTGCAGAGAACTATGCAGAGTCCCTTGATGCTGACCCCTAGGAATTGGCGTGGCTAGCTCTGATTTTTATGGGACACGAGTGTGATGCAGTAGAGGTACAATCTCTCACCCAGGGGTCCAAATTTTGCCAATGCACCTAGCTTGCTGAAAAGCAACCCCAAGTAGTGAAACATTGGGTAGCTATTCCTGCTGATGTGGCTTGGTGTTGTAAGGAGGGGGTGAGCGGCAGCGTGCAGACGAAGAGGCACCCAGGGATGAGTCACAGATGCAGCAGTGGTTGCCTCCTGTTCTGCCCATGTCAGGTCTTTAGCCCAGATGCAAAAATGCACGGATGCCCCTGTAGCCCAGGCCTCACATCTCATGAACTTGTGGAATACGTTACGCCAGGCTGGCACCAGTATTAGCAACCCTTCATTAATCTTCAGGTTGCCAAGACTTTACACTGTCTGAGGTCTGCTTGTCAGAAAGATGGAAATAGCTGATTTACAGTGAGTCACTGAACTGCTCAGATGGCAGTCTTCCAAAACAGGCATCTGAAGTAACTTCACTTTCCTGCACCACATAAAATGCCAGGCAGTTTTCTTCAAGTCGAGCCACGTATCGCTTTCCTCCCATTTGGGAGCATAGGCTGCGGCCCCTGCTCAGGCTTTCCTGCCAAGAGCATGAGCCAGCCTTGTCCAGCAGAGGGAATTGACTTTTCCACTTCTTGGCTATCATCCCTCTGAATGATCTAGGGGGTGACTCCAGACACAGTTAAATTTTTTTTTTTTTTTCTCATCAGTTCTTGAAAGTTCCAATTGGGTCTGCTAATTTCTTCCATAACCTTATGAAAACATAGTTTTTATAGCTGGGTTTTCCCTCCCAGTTGCTCTATACGAGGGACCCAGCATGCTGACTGCATGTGTCATTAGCAGCTAGTTGGGGGGGGTGGGGGTGTATGTGTGTGTGTATATGTATTGCACGCATGTTTTGTGTCATATGCAGCAGTGCCTAGGGCAAGGTTGGAGGCACTTGAGTACACTTGGCTCCACCTTGATACTTTAAATGAAGATTTAGGAACAGATCGATGGATTGTGGAGATGGGAGGGGAACGAGATATAAAGGGAAGAAGTGGAAAATGGAAAGCAGAGAGGGAAGGGAGACTGAAAATCAAGCAGAGAAGCTGCAACAGAAGCGAGTGTAGCCAAGTCTCTCCATAGGCAGCTGGCAGCACTTGGCACCGTGGCATGGGGCATGCCAAGGTCCTACTCACTCCTGGCAAGCAGAAAGTGTCTCCTGGGGAGGTGATGTAAAGCACGCTTAGCAAAATCAGGATTTAGGGTTGTCTGTGCCACTGCATTGCCTGTGTCAAGGACCTGATGCTAGCACTGTATTGAAAACAAATACTTGGGGAGGTTGAGGTTTCACCACACCCAGCAGGGAGCTGGGAAAGGCAACGGGTTTACATCACTAGGAGACCTTCAGGAAATCACCTTGGGGAGCTACCAGGTATTGCAAGTGCTTTAGAAAACAGATTACTAAAAAAAAAATGCTAATGTAGGGCTAGAGAAAGAAGTAGACAAAAGAGGAAAGTCAAGAAATGCCAGATGCTGTAACAGACACATGCTTTCAGAAAGTGAAGCATCGCCTGAGGCTTGAGACTGTTCTTATTCAAGCCAGTACTGCACACGTGGACAAGTACCTGTGAGTTAACAGGGTTTGCTATTTTTCATTCTCAAGGTTTGAGCCTGTTAACTGGTATGTGTGAATGTTGAGACACAAGCAAGAACTACTGGTACCAGAATTTTAACAATTGTAAACAGAATAAAGGTGGTATTATCACAAAGGTGGCCAGCATTGCAAAGCTGGTTCCCAAGTGAGTAATACTACATCTCCAGCCCACGGAGCTCTATATCTGCACCCTAATGCCATGGACCAGCCATGTCAAGAGATGTTGCAGCTCCCTTCCAGCCCACAGTCCTGGAGGTTTGCCATGGAAACTGTGATCCAGTTGATTATGACTGCAACTGTGTGGATTGGTGGTTTGGGATGGGGTGAGCAACAGTCACAGAAATGGGGCTGAAGCCAAAAGCAAGGTGGGGAGCTCTGCTGCTGCAGGATGAAGGGCCAAATACAGGCTTTCAGGGTCCATATAGACAAATCATATAAAGATGCCAGCGTTAATAGACAGTCATTCTGTAATTAGCAATAAATATGATCATTTCCAGGACTGGTCCTGTGGAAAGCTGGCAGTGTATAAAAGAAATATGCAAAGAAGCAAGCTAAAATTTCCATATACAGCAAGCCCTACATTTTCCATAGGCTTATGGAAAGGAGTGAGAGCTGGACTGAAAAGGTCAGTCATGTTCTGCAACAGGCATGATGGCAGAACTTAAACAGGTACAGCCATCGGCTCAGCTATTAACAGCTCAGCCACCATGGAAAGTTAATCCCTCTATAGACTCAACCCTGATTCATAGGTTTGTGGGGAAGAAAAATCTAGAAGCAAAGAGCACCACAATACTGAAGATGGTGAAAGGAGGGAGAGAAGACTTAGTGAAGTAAGGAGGGGAAGAGGAGCTGGAGGAACAAAGGGGAAACTTTCCCAGCTCCAGAGGCAATTGGTAGTTTTGGTAAGTTTAAGGTAAATGGTGTGGAGAGTTAACACAGCAAGACAAGTCCCTATGGGAACATGGAGGTGGACAGACACATGCAAGAGACTTAGAGCTGAAGTAGGGGACCTGAAAAGGAAGGGGTTAGTGGGCAGAGGAAGCAGCTGAGAGGCTTAGATGTGGTGTAGGTAAGGAAAAATGTTGATTTTTAAAAATCACTGTTTTCTGCTTTTTCTTCTAAGCAAACTTTGTTCACAATATATCACTGTCCTTAAAACACTTGGCTTGAGTGATGCTCCAGCTGCCCATCACCTTCTTAGGCCAGACTGCAACTTCCCAGCCCCAATGGCCAAGGAAGCATTTCCAAAGACAGCCTTAGACCCTAATCAGCTCTGTCTATAGGCACCAAGGTACTTTCCAAGCTTTGCACTGAACCCAGTGCAACCCAGTTTTCCCTCCCCAGCCTTGACCACAGGCACTTCTCCCTGCCCTTCAGGTGGGGCAAGCTATTTGGTGTTGAGTCCTGCCCTGCTCAGCCTCCCATGAGCGCAAGTCAGGAGCAGGCACTTCAGGCAGGGCACTGAGAGATCTCACCATCATGGGAGACAAGAAGAGCCAAAGTGGGGCAGAGAGTGAGGAAATGGGGTTTAGTGATGACTCGTGGAAATGCATTTCTCTGAGGAAAAGTGAATGGGAGATCTTTCACTGAATGGTTTAACTTACCTGGCTTTCTTTCCCCTTCTAAATCCCTTTAAAGATCACCACCCTGCACTCCCCCAGTTTGGACGTGCAGCTGCTCACAGCAGGTTACAAAGGGCACTTTATTTCTTGAGTGCTGCAGGAAAACTAGGTTTTAGAGAGGCTGGGGGTCATGGTCTGCAGGGAGTGACACTGTGTGAGCACAGTGACTTCAGGACCAGTGAAGTGAGAACTGGATACCCCATCCTATGGCTGTAAATTGGTGACTGTGATTGATGGAAATGCTTTGTCAAAAGGACAGATTTTGCAAGAGACTGTTGCAAAAAGACGTTGCCATCTCGAGACATGTCTGGCAGGGGCAGCTCCTCAGAGTGGTCACATAGGCTGGCAGTCCATGGGATGGATGGTGGAGGCAATGGCAGTGCTGTCCCTGCCTTGTCCTCAGCAGCTCACTGCCTCAGTCCCTTCTGCATAGTTGCAGCTGTGGGCAAGGGGGACAGAGTCAATGGGGATGGTGCTGTGACAGCCCTGTGTGGAGAGTGGCTGGGGCAACCCTCATCATCCCTGTAGCTTTACATTCACCCTTTAAGCAGGGTTTGCAGCAGAGGAGTATTTCAACTTGTGTAAAGACAGTGTGCTTGTTCTGTTTCTTGACAGCAGTGAGTCCAAGTGCAAACTGTGTGTAATTTGAATATCCTACAGTTACACTTTGGAAACCCTAATAAAGCTGCCTCTGAACAGTGTACATGAAGCAGACACTGGGAACAAGAGATGGAGGCACCATTTTTACTCCTTAGGAGCACACACTGGGGTAAGTGACATGTGACAACTGACTGGGGCTTCACCAGGTTGGGCCAAAGGCTCAAGCCCCATAGACCTCTGAAAGCCACACCTACTTTTAAGGGTTGTGTGTACAAAGTGGTGTGTGCTGGCCTTGGTAAACAGCTTATCAGAGAAGGCAAAGCAGAGCTTTGCAACACTGGTTGTGCTGCCTGCAGTCAGGGGGATAATAGCTTAGGGCTGCCTGAAGTTGCTCCTTTAAGGCAGACGATGGAGAAACATCGTCTGGTGCTTTAAGATTTGGCCCAGCTGATGAGTTGTTGAAGGGTTTGATAAGATAGGACAATTCCTCCAAGTAATTTTTGCCCTGTGTCGCACAGTGTATAATGAAATAAGGATACTAAACCAGATAAAGGAGAGCAGTAATCTCACAGAGCTGCACATCTGCTTTGATGAATACCACCTTTTTTCACTTTTTGGGCATGGGCTTGAGCTGTACCTTAGAATGCATCAGAGTATTACTGTAATTTCTGAGAGCTCAGCTTTTGTAGATTGACTTCTACATTAAAAGTTCTTGAAAAGTTCAGTAGCCAGCGGTTTTACAGCAAAGAGTTTTTTCCAACAAGTATGAATGTAGTTAAAGTGAATGGGTGGGAAGTGTGCTGGAGGTTAAGAAACACAATTTAAATACGCAGGGACAATAGATGTGACGAGGAAGATGGAGAGGAAAGAACAGAATCATCACCTGGATTTCAGAGCCTGTGTTTTTGCTGGCTGAAGTAGCTGGTCACTTTTTTAAATAGAAATCAAAAGGTCGCTGCTCGCTAGTGTTTAGATGCTTCAATATGCAATAAAATCCTTCAATGCACTAGTGCCCTTGTCCAATCACTTTTGGAGTGGGTTGTCATGGGGGGAGATGTCAGCCTTCTTCTCTACAAGATCAAAGGTCCCTTGTGCGTCTCACAGCATGAATGCTCTTGCTGCCTTTTTCTCAAAGGGTGTGTTTTTGCTGTCGTTGTCATCTTCCTCAGGTACCTGCTGCTTGTCTGGGTCAGTAAAGTCACTCAGGAGTGAACCATGGTAAAATAGGGTTAAGGCAATGCTTAGCAGAGCAGGGTATGAAATGATCAGTCACAGACATCCCAACTGATGTACGGAAGCAGTGGAGTTGATGTGGAAGGACTGTTGCAGCGGGAGGGGCTGTGCCCACCTTAGAATAGCCACGGGGATAGCTGTGGGGATTAGCCTTCAGGAGAGTTTACAGGATATCCTATGGGATGGACTGCAAAATAGCCTGGGGCATAGCTGCCAGGGCAGGTTATGGGATAGACTGTGACATAGCCTAAGGTATAGCCCATGGGATAGTCCTATAGTGGCAAGGCCCTATAGTGGCAAGGGCTCTCTCCTGGAAGACTTCAAGTGCCTGCTCTAAGCTGGTAGAGGAAAGATGTGAAACAAAGGCTTGCACCTCCCAAAAGAGTCACCTTGCTTCTCGCCCTGAGTGTATTAGGAGTACCGCTGGCTTTGGAGTGTAAGGGCAACCTGACTCTGGCTCCTGGACTGGCTGTGGGACCTGTTCAGCCCTGACAGCTCTTGTGAATCCCTTTTGCAAAGCAAAAGAGCCCTGTGTGCATGTTGCAGGGGACTGGCAACCGTCCTGGACTCCTCTGAGGGTCACCGGTGTCTCAGCCAAGTTGCAGCAGGGGCCTGGGGGCAGGCAGGGAAGGCAGCACCAGCCCCACGGCCACAAGCCCAACTCTCCAGCCTGCAGCAAAAGAGTCTGGGAAACATGTTTGCAGTTCCTCCATCAGAAGCCTCATAAAACACTGACAACTAACACTTGCAGGACGAGCTGTTTCCAGCCGCTGCATTTGCTTGCAGCCCGTCTGACAGCCTCTCCTCCTGCCAGGGCAGAGGAGCCGCTGCCTCCAATGCTCTCTCCCCTCCATGACCGAGCGTCACCCTCTGCCTCCATCGCTGCTTCAGCTCCCCACAGGCACAGGCACTGCAGCACAGCACAGCCACGCACGCAGCAGATGGCATTTGTCAGCCACTTAGAGAATCGGCCGCTGGATGCTTTGCTCCCTTCTGGTTTTCGGTTGCGCCTTTCCATGGGAGGTGCCTTTGCCAGGATACTTCACGTCTTAAATAATAAAATCCTTCACTCTGAGGGTGGCATGGGCTTGGATGGTGGTGGGCAAGAGCATGGGCTTTATGCTTTCTTCACGCATCTGGAGCTTGCAGGGAGAAAAAAAAGCAGCTGCTTTTTCTTTCCACCCTTGTAATGATAACAGGAGGGATGTGGAAATTAAGCTGCTGAGTTTGGGCTGAGACGATCTGAGCCGAGCTGCATTGGGTGTCTGTAAGGCCACTTCCAGAGCAGGGCACAGCTGGGAGCCTGCACACCTGCTTGCAGGGTGC
>JAAGNO010000073.1:5184-24018 GCA_033439905.1 Ceryle rudis
TGGAAAATTTTTAATTATTAAAATTATTCTTTTAACATTTCATGCTGAAATTATCACAGTGGGCGTGTACTTCTAAATTTTGTACGTAGTCCTGTATTATTCTACAGTCTCTCAGAGCTGTATGACATGGTATTCACCTGTGTTTTCTTGCTTTATTATTATTTGTTCTTTCTGTGTTGATTCTCTCTAATAATGCTCCAGTGGTTTATTTTCTGTCCTTTACAGGCTTGCTTCCAGTTGCAGAAAACTTCAGCTTCTGCTTGGTAACGTTGTTATCAGATGTTGCTTACAGGGATGCATCTCTCAGAGAGCAGGTAGAGTTTTATTTTACTTGTGCTAATGTAGTACTCAATTCTCTGATGCTGCAGTACTGACAAATATCTGAAGAGTCACCACAGCTGCTTCCTCCCTTGCAAAGGGATTGATTGCTTTAACATCTGTACTGTTGCATTCTTCTGCTTGTGCTAATTAATAGTCCAGTATCTAGAAGACATTTATACGTCTGCTGTTACTTCTAGGTGTCAAAAAGATGTCAGCTGCTGAGCCCAGAGTTTCAGAATTCAGGTTTTGATACTGAGATTAGGACTGATGCAGTTTTATCTTGCTAGTTCGTACCATCTAGCTCTAGACTTTATAAAAGAAGTTCTGTAAGCTGAGTGAGGGCGATACACTTTTTTAGTTGCAAAGCATTAAAAAAACCTTGTTTACAGAGGTGCTTATGTTAATATTTGCAAGTTTCATTTGTTGTAGCAATCTATTATCAGATAATGATATCGCTTTAGCAGAAGATATTTTTGTATGTCTGTCTTGATTACTTTAGATTTTGGATGCAATTCTACAAGTAATGCAGTTCCTGCTGGGAATGTGCCAGACCCCACAAATGCATGATAAAGGTACTCTTAAAATTGTTACTATATTTGTAACTCTTGCCCTCTGAACTTCTCTTGTGTTTTCTGATTATCAGGAAAAGTGAGCAGCTCTTTCTTTTGACTTCCCTTCGCACACATTTTTTCTGTTTGTCACTGGCTGGTACATACAGAAGCAGAAGTGTATTAGTTTGCGATACCTTTATTGTTTTTCTTCTACTTGTACAAATAAGACTTTGTAAAGCATTTTAGGCCGAAGCAGTTTAATGATGTGGTGGCAAAATGTGAAGAGGAAGTTCTAAGTTACTGTTAATATACTGTTACATCTGTTTTCCAGAGTATTTATGCAAGTATGCAGTGCCCTGCCTGATGGGGATTTCTCGAGCCTTTGGTCGCTACAGCAATTCAGAGGAGTCTCTCCTTTCAAAGCTCTTTCCAAAAATTCCCCCACATTCCTTGAGAGTTCCAGAAGAACTTGAAGGAATTCGCCGACGATCCTTTAATGATTTCAGATCAATTCTTCCCAGTTCTCTACTCACTGTTTGCCAAGAAGGTACACTAAAGAGAAAGGCTAGCAGTGTGTCTAGCATCTCACAGGTTTGTATGACTTGCTCTGTGTTGGACTCGGTGCTCAGATGATTTTGTGGTTTTGGTGGAGTTAGCATTGAGCATGGGTATGCAGACAGTCTCTTAACAAATTGTTGGACCAGAGAGAGATGTTTTGGTTTTTGGGTTTTTTTTTTTTTTTTTTTTGGCTCATCAACGAGGTTTCAAATTAATTTTGTAGTTTCTGAGCTGCAGAACAGTTGGTCGCAGTTAAATTAACAACTGTACTAATAAGCCTTCATACAGAACAATTGACAAATCCTATTCCTTGTATTATTCTCATGAAGAAACATTGTAATGTATTCCTGAAAATTTGGGAAGCTGGCACTTAGTGGCTAAAGTTTTCAGAAGTGCTGAGCATACTCGAGCTCTCACTGGTTTCACCAGGAGCTGTGGGTGTTTGTTGTCTTAGGGGAAGAATGGATTCAAATACTGGTTTTGAAACCACAGATTATTATTAGCATAGTTACACACAGTGCAGGAGTCATCATTCTGATCTCTTTCCCTTTAGTGAAAAGCACTGGACTAGCTTTTTTTAACTTCCCATTTTGGATAGGAATTCTGCAGTTAGTTGGAGTTCAGCCTGACAACATGTAGTTCCTCTTAGTTTTACTTTAAGCTGTGCTTTATTATAAAGTGTATGAACCATTCTTTGGAATTTTTTTTTTAAGTTTTATAAATAGTTTTTAAATTATGGCTTTTGTATAATGTTTCAGGTTAGTCCTGAACGAGGAATTCCCCCTCCCAGCTCTCCTGGAGGATCTGCAATTCATTATTTTGAAGGTAAATTATTTTGCAAAGGAACAGCGAGTGATTTGAGGGTTTTGTTGCTATGTATAGGAAATTGAAAACCAAAATCCTTTGACCTCTTTTTCTGTCCTCTAAAATTCTTACAGTAGTTCTGTCACATATTTGCTAGGATTCTGAAAAAAATTGGGGTATTAAGACAGTAGGGAGTTGTTATTAACACCCATGGTTTCCAGACTCAGTTGTTTCTGGCAGGCTTCTGAAGGAGATGTGATTTCTTGGCTGCTAGGCTGTACCTAGTACTGAAGAGCTTAATTCAACTATGACAAAAATATTTCAGGAGATTAGGCTGAGTAACTCTGAGGAACAAGTGCTAGTATTATGTTTCACTAGGCAACTGAATTGCTGGACTAGGGTCTGGAATTTTGAGACCTTTGTGGGACTTTGTATAAATCTAAAGCAACTGCTACATTTGAAGTAAATGTTACATAGGTCATTGTGTAAGACCTAGTAATTTTCTGCGGTGAAAAATAAAAGAGACACTGAAGTCGAGTGCTTACTAATGTGTGTTAGTTACTGTATTGTCATAAAAGGCAGGAATGTGAGAAATTTTCATGAGTTAATATACAAACGCTTAGCCCTTGGGTTTTGGTAGAGCTATAACTGTGAGTTCTGTGTCAAAGCAGGGCTTACAGATAAACTTTGATGACTCCAGTGGGGATCTAGCTCTGCCTCAGAGGTGTTTCAGGATCTCTAGTTTTGTCTGACCCTTTGAGGTTTTTAACAGTTTAGGCATTCTCTGTTTCTGGGTCAGTCTTCTCTCCAGAGCCCTGGCTTAAATTAATGTCTTCCACATTACTTTTTGTTTTCCTTCACATTACTATTTGTAGAGGCACCTTTAATCACTACTTCTTCTATTGTGATTTTAGATTTCTAAAGAACAGATGTATTTTTTCATCATAGATTTCTGTCTTGATTTACCAGTATATTAGCTGAGATGTTCCTCTTGGTAGCTTGCAAGTTAAAGACTGTACCTGTGTTGGAAATAAGTCTTTAGTAACTAAACATCATTAGACAAAGTTTATATCTTCTCTCTCCCTGAGGGTTTTGTTTGTTTGTTTTTGATTTTTTTTTCTGATCAGGTTCATATCTTCCTGATGGTAGTGCACTGGATCCTGATTATTACTTCTCTACAATCAGCTCCAGCTTTTCAGTTTCTCCTCTCTTCAATGGCATAAACAATAAAGAGTTCAACATCCCACTGGAGATGCTCCGCCAGCTGTTGAACATGGTGTGTGATGGGTGCTTACGAAGGCTGCAGGGAGATTGTTGTCTAGTTCTTCATGCTAGAAGTGGACGCAGTTTAAACTTTTATAACTGCAAATAAAAAGATGTTTGTGTCTCAGGCTCTGTGTAATACCATTTTTATGGCATTTAATCTCATGCTTCAGTAGTATTTCTAAAAAGCTCTCATGAACCATGAAGAATTTGGACCACTTGATCTGCAGTAACTTACATACTGCTAGTTGCTGAAATAGACGATTGGTTTTTGTTGTGAGAATGAGACTCTTTTGTAAGTGGCAGAAATTACCAGCCTTGTCTGCTTCGTGCACCACCTTTTTTGGAGCAGAGGTTCAAATAGGTTTCTTTTTTTCAGCCAGAAATTATTGTAGCCTTAATTTTGTCTGACATTTTGCAGTCAAGTGACTTGTGTTTTCTGTGCATTTTTATTGTCCTCTTATCTAGAGTCTTCAACAGGAAACATCCTTATTTATTTTCCTCTCTAGGTAAAACAGATCGTTGGGGATTCTCTGCTAAAGACCTTAGATGCAGTTGTAGCTGAAGTTGCAGAGGTATGTTTTTAAATTCCCTTTCTAATGACTTAGACACTTTATTCTTTTGTCTTAATAAATAATAATTAGAAAATTAGTCTCCAGTTTCTCTTTTTGTCATCTCAGTAAAATAATAGATTTGAATCCTCCCATTGTGGTTTTCTTTGGTTTGTTTTTTTTTTTTTAATACCAGTGTTCGAGAAAACATATCCTTGCTCTTCAAATTAAAAGTGACTGAGTCTTTCTTAATGCAGTGCATGGCTGTACTTTTTCTTTTATCCAAAATAGAGGGGGAACCCTGTGACGTTACTTCTGGTACCTCTTTTAAATGCTTGTTTACATTGCAGAGGAAAAAATTATGTGACCTAAGATCTATTTATCCATAAAACGGAAGAGAATTTTGGATCTAGGACATTGTTTCTTTTCTCTTTCAGACGGGTGCTAGTACAGATCTCTATTATAAAGCATTCAGTGACTCTCTTTATCTTGCTCAGTTTAAAATGCTGAGAGACACGTTATACTATATGAAAGGTATAGTATTTGTATTTTTTTAATTTATCCTTCATTGCATTTAGGATCCAAAATATTGTCTGCATTGTACTGAGTGCTTGAACAATGGGGTTTGCATTTCCTGGGAACTCCACATATGCTATAAAATTTGTATTTTGGATTTTTTTCCATATAAAAAGGTGCTATGGAAATATTAATTCTTTTTAAAGTATTTTGAGCACCATTAGAAGGACTAATAGAGGACATTTTTGTTGTCTGCTTACTGGTGGATTTTGCTATGAAATTTATCTTCTAGTTAGGGGATAAACTTTACTAAACAATTTCATTTATAATATAGCAGTGAATTTTATGTATGCCATCATTCTGATACACTGATTCCCTTCCTTCTAGTATAATGCTATTTCCTTTTATTTCTTTAGACCTTCCCAACTCATTTGTGAAGGAAATCCATGATTTTGTGCTAGAACAATTCAACAGCAGTCAATCAGAACTTCAGAAAATCCTTCACGATGTGGATCGACTGCACAATGAACTGAGCCCTTTAAAACTGCGTTGTCAGGCTAATGCTGCCTGTGTGGATCTCATGGTGTGGGCTGTGAAAGATGAGCAAGGTAGTAAATGCTCCTCAGTGTCTGCAGCGTCTGTCTTGGGTTTTTTTAAGTTGTAGAAATACTTAGAAGTTCTCTGAGAGCTGATGATGATGAGAGTTACAGAATAAATCTCAGTGGGATACACTTTGCTGTCAGAATAAAAGAGTAAAGCTTATATCGAAAAGCTGTCAAATCAGTTGGCTAGGTAGTTAGGCATCTCTCTGTAGACATGGAAGCAGATGTATCCTATTTGCTTGACTACAAGAGATGGGATAATTGCTGCGTTACATGCAGATGCTTATTTCTAGTTCATTTTATATATTTAGTTATTGTTCAGTGTCTTAATTGTTTGTCTGTCACTCTTTTAAAGAAAATGTCTTTTCTTTGTTGCTAACAGGATTGGAAAGCTTTTTATCACTTTTTATCAATTTTCTTTCTTGTATCCTCTGAATATGTGAAAGATTGTTTCTGTTGCACCTTGCAATACTTAATTTCTTCTTCTCAAACATGAAGTATGTTCAAAATCAACTTTAAGTACTGTAATTCTTTCAGTCACAATGTTCAACAGAGCTGTTTGGTGCAGATACTAAGTTTCCAAAACTCTTTTTTTGCAGAAACAGCACTAAATCTCTTTGAGGAATTGTTGTATGAGGAGAAATAATCTGATGTATTATCTTCACTGTTTTAAAAGTTCCCATAAGCATTGGGTTGTGTGTGGCCTAATAACAAATCTGGTTAACGTATTTTTTGTTTAAGGTGCGGAAAACCTGTGCATCAAGTTATCAGAGAAGCTGCAATCAAAAACCTCAAGCAAAGTCATCATTGCTCACTTGCCACTGCTCATCTGCTGTTTGCAGGTCCGTCTTTACTGTATTTGGTGTTACTACATCAATGAGAGTTTGAGGAGTTTTACATGTTGCTGGAAGAGTACTTCATCTGCTGTTTGTATTCTTTTCCATCAGTGTGTTCTATGTTTGGATTTTAGAGGTTTGGTGTGGAAACTGGAACTGCAGTAGAGTAGCACTTTCAGAATGTTCTTAGCTCAACTACTTCTTGAAGAATAATAGTTCAGGAGGTCTTTTCAGAAATTACATACTGGTTTAAATATTTAGCTTCTTAGTCCATTACATAAACAGCTAAAATACTGGGACTGGCAGATCAGAGAGTTTGATTGTTCTAATTTTCACTTATTCTTATTGGGCGCTTCCACATAGTCTTCCAAATGTCATAATTTGCAGCACATAGTGAATAATTAGGATTCTCTAAATGTTAGAACTTGTCTAGTAACTTTATTTTTAAAGAATGCAGTTCATTTAATGTAACTCCTGTGAAATCAGTCAGGAAGAAAGTGTCAAGGCTTGACTGGCACGCAGCATTCTAGAATAACTGAAAAGAACTAGAGGCTGAAAAATGTCTAAACCTTCTGCTAAAAATTAAATCTCTTGAAACTCTCTATGGTTAGTTTTGGTCTGTGTGTTTTTGTACTGAGCTTAAGTTGCAAGCTGTTGTGCTGTTATATTCTAAAGCTGTGTGTGATTTGTGGGTTGGGTTTGTTTTTTTTTTTCAGGGTCTAGGTCGCTTGTGTGAGAGGTTCCCTGTTGTGGTTCATTCTGTCAATCCATCGTTGAGAGACTTTCTTGTGATACCTTCTCCAGTGCTTGTGAAACTCTACAAGTATCATAGCCAGTATCACACAGGTAAAGGAAAAAAGGCCGTGTTCCAAAGGATATGCTAGTGATTTTTTCCCAGCTTGTATGGCTTCTTGATGCTTTAGAACTAGTTTTTTTTATCCTAGCTTCAGTACTGCTGTGCCTCTTCTGATGAAACCAAGATAGTCTTATCTCAAGCACTTTTTTCCTGAGCGAGATCACCAACAACTGTAGTGTGGTACTGTGGTATTGAAGGTTGTATTACATGCGTCAACCTCCTGCACTCAATTCAGAGCAGTTTTCTTAGGGCTTTGTCTACGTGGGCCTTCAGAAACCTCTGAGGACAGAGATTCTACAACCTGAGCCAATCCTCTTAGTGGGAGGGGGAAACCCAGTTGGAACCTGCCTTGTCTCAAGTTATGGCTATCGTGTCGCATTCTCCCACAAAGCCTGCTTCTGTCTTCTCTTTAACCTACTTTACACTTTGGAAGGCAGCCATTAGATCTGTCTAAAGCTGCCTCTTCTCCAGGCTGAATGAGGTGGTGTTCCTCAGGCTCTACATACAGATCCTGTGTTCCAGCCCCACGACCATCTTGATAACATTTGGCAGGTTTTTTCTTGGTTTTATTGTAATTGATTTCCCTAAAGAAAACGTTCACTTGCTAATGCAAAAGCAGTATTGTAATGCTAAAGCAGAACAGGTAAAGTGAGACCTGAAGTTGACTGAGTTTAGGAATAATTTTTTAGGAATAGTTAAATGCAGTAATATCTTGCATAGCTAGTGACAACACATGCGATTTCTAAAGTTCTTCAGCTTAACACTCCAAGCTGTATAGTAGGCTGCACTCACCAGATACTGCTCTGCCTGTGTTCTCTCATCTTGGGTAAAAAGCTATTTCAAATGGAGCTGATTTCTGTACTCTGTTCTTAGTAGGTGGTAATGACATCAAGATTAGTGTAACCAATGAGCATTCAGAGTCCACACTAAATGTGATGCCTGGCAAGAAAAGTCAACCATCCATGTATGAGCAGCTGCGGGACATTGCCATAGACAACATCTGCAGGTAAGAGAGACTTGCACCATGTTGCAGTCATGTTCTATTTCCCTAGCAGAAGAGCACTGTGACCATTTAGCAGGTGCTGCTCTGTGCTGCCATAAAGGCTTTTTGCCTTTCTGGTTTGTGACTTCATTTTTCTGCAGGCATCTCTTATGTCCTAATTATAAAACAGTAATTCAGTCTCATTGTTTTGCTTCCCACATATGCAATTCATGCGAGTCACCATTTTGATACTCAGCGGGGTTTTTGTTTTCTGCTCAGTTTTTCCCGTTGAGTGAGCCTTCTGTAACAGGATTGTTACGCACTCAGATGTGGGTGGTGTAATGATTTTTCTTGCCTTCTAGACAGCTACAGAGAGCTGGAAGGAAGACAAATGGTGATTAGAGACAAGGGACTGAAGTTTCTAAAGCAGTTGGATTCTGAATTTACCTTACTGCATATCCCCATCTTGATTGTTGATGGAGAAAGCGGCAGTAGAAACCGCACTGATTTTTAAAAGTACACCTGCAGTGTTCCTAGGCAGTCAGGTCTTACACTCAGGATAAACTTTTTTCCCTTATACCCAGTGTGAATTTACAGTAGTAAAAAGTGAAATGTTTAATTCATGCTTTTTTTTCTTTTTTTTGTCTGGCTGTTCATCAAGTTTTCTGCTGATTGTCATTCCAGGTGCTTGAAAGCTGGCTTGACTATAGATTCAGTGATTGTTGAGGCCTTTCTTGCCAGTTTATCTAACCGTCTGTACATCTCTCAAGAAAGTGATAAGTAAGTTGTTAGCAAACCAATTTTTCCTTTACTCAGTGAACCTGAAGCTTATTCTAAGATATAAGTATGGGCAACATTATTTTAGAATTGTCTCTGAGATTAGTGAGTTTGTATGTGGGGTCAAGATCTTTCCGTGCAAATCTTTGCAGAGCTGAGCCCTTGTTTTCATACCAAGAGGTATGGAATAATTTTTATCTGATTGAATCAGCAAATCCTTGGTGAGTATTAGCCCATTTTGGGTCCTAGATTGAGTGATACTCTCTCTGCTGTATCCTTCAGGCTTCAGCTGTCTTTTGTGGCTTGATACAACTTGTCACTTTTGGCGTTTGACTTGCTTCATTTTTAAGACGCTTGCCAACCAAGAAACCTCCAAGGGAAGGTCCTATCATGGCTGGTCTGACTGTCGTGTCTTCATGTTTTGCAGATCTCTTTAACCTCTTTTCACTGTTTTTTTTCTAGAACAGTGTGTTCATGGATTAGTGTGAGCTTCTTGGATAGTGCATTTGTGGTTTGGTTTGGGTCTTTTTTTTGGTGGCTAGTTTTGTGTTGGGGTTTGCTTGTTTTGTTTTGGGTTTTTTTTGTGTGTGTGTGGCTTGGTGGGTTTTTTGTTATTTATTTTGAAAACCAACTTGTACAAGTATATTTCTAATGTTAATGTTGAGAGCAGATGGATATATAGAGTGGAAATATTAAAGCTGTTAGGGGTGTTTAAATTTTGTATATGAATTGTTTCTTACGTGAAATACAGCCATGCTTGGAGGTCTTGATAATTGTTGATCAGTTTTAGATATGGTTTGGGGTTTGTTTGTTTTTGTAACAGGGAAGCTCATTTGATTCCTGACCACACAATTCGTGCTCTAGGGCACATTGCAGTGGCCCTGAGGGACACCCCAAAAATGATGGAGCCCATCCTACAGATCTTACAGCAGAAGTTTTGCCAGCCACCTTCTCATCTTGATGTACTCATCATTGATCAGCTGGGCTGCTTGGTCATCACTGGAAATGTAAGGAAAGAACTGGCCAAGAGAGTGCCAGTTCATGATCCCTTTCCTTTAGCTTAAAGGAAACGTATTTTAGAACCTGTATTTGCTGAATTTTTTTAAGGTTTTTCTGTTCTTGACCACAGATACATACCTGTACAATCCTCACGTCTCTGTGACATGAGAAACCAAAAACTAAATAATGTGTAAAATGCTGTCCCTGTAAATATTAATCTCCATAGAAAATAATAAACTTTTTTTTTAAATTAACTATAAAACCCCACCAAACTCAATGTTTTGAAAAGTTGGTAAGAAGTTTATAAACTTGGCCTATGTCCCGAATAGGTGCACATTTCTTTTTTCATATTTCTAATTAGTTTTCAAAGTCTTGTAGGTCCATACATTGAAAAGTATAGATTGCCTTCTTCAGTCATACCAGGATTTTTCTGAATGGAATTTGTGCCTGTGAGCAAGCAGTTAATTGCCAGAACTCCAAAGCCTGAAAAGTAGTTTTCCATCAGGAAGGTGGAGTTAAAGAACTTAAATTTTCTATAATGTGAACAATTAAAAACACTAATGAAAGCACTTCCAGTGCGTGCTTTATGGAAGCTGAAACTGTTGCTCTGGCTGTGACTAGATACCCATCTGAAGAACTTCATAATACTTTCTGTATTTTATAAATCCGTTCTTTAGAGAGATTGTTTTCAATAAGCTCTACTTTGTGATTTGTTTTGTTTTCTTTTTTACAGCAATATATTTATCAGGAGGTGTGGAATCTGTTTCAGCAAATCAGTGTTAAAGCCAGCTCAGTTGTTTACTCTGCCACAAAAGATTATAAGGATCATGGATACAGGTAACTCTTAGCTATGTCCCTTAAACGTACGAATACTGTATCAAGTATCTTTTATGCTGCATCAGGGGTTTTCACTTTTTCCCAGTATAAGTTTTATGATGAGGTTATAAATATCACTGTTGTTTATTCTTTGATTTATCTTGTTAGTTTAAAAACAGTAGCACTTCACACTGTAGAGGTTCCTGAAAGTATTTTTTACTACAGAGTACTGATTCCCTCCTCCTCTCCCCAGTAAGGACTTAATATTTGTAAATTATAATTGACTGTTATCTGATATTAAATGTTATCTGTAAGCAGAGTATTAATCTCTTAGCCTAAAAAAGCTGATGAAATTCCACTGTGTGTGTTTTGTTGTGTTTTTGGGGTTTTTTTTTTAAACATGGTCCCAGTACTTATTAGGGATTAAATACAAACCATTAACAATTTAATTCTTAGTGTGTAAGTATGCACTTTAGTCCCTGTTGTAATTGAAAGACTTTGTTGGTAGTTGGAGTAGGCTGGATATCTTTTAATGACTATTCCTGTCAGTATGTTTTAATGTAGTCTGACGCAGTTCAGTCTCAGCTTTAACAATAAAAGAAATGTCGCCCAGAGGCAAAGTTTACAAATAGTGTTTGACTTAAATACTGATTGTGTTTCAATTATCAGTAAAGTGATGTGCCACTATCCATAAAAACAAAAAATAACTTCCCCCTGAGTGTTGGTAGCCTTATTAAAAGAGTTACTGTCAGCATTATGAGGAAAGCACTGACAATCTAACTGTTCTTTCTTCTCAGACACTGTTCCTTAGCAGTCATTAATGCCCTAGCTAACATTGCTGCTAACATTCAAGGAGAACACCTTGTGGATGAACTACTGATGAACTTGCTGGAACTGTTTGTTCAGCTTGGGCTAGAAGGAAAGAGAGCTAGTGAGAGAGCAAGTGAAAAAGGACCAGCATTGAAGGTCAGATATTCACTGGTTTTTATTGTATACAGCTGAGCATTTATGCAGACAGCAACATATTCAGATACCTAACAAATCTGTGGATAATATGTGAGATAAAGCAGTGGTGTACCTGTTGGTCAGCCAAGTCTGATTTTGTGTCAGGCTGAGTAGACCATCTGGAGTATTTATCTGTAGAAGGCAGAGCTGCAAATTGAAATACAGAACACTGAGTACTGAATTCCTCATACTAATTCTTGAAGGGTCTTTAGAAGTGGCAGAATTCTACTTCTAATTTTAGTGGTATCATAGGACCGTAGGAGAACGTGGGTTGGATGGGACCTCATGAAGTCCTCTTGGCCAACTTCCATCTCGTAGCCAGTTTGTCATCTGGATTAATCCTGAGTTGCTGTTACGAGTGGGTTCGTCTTGATTTTTTCCATGATCCAGGCCTATCTGTCCAGGCTTATGATGGAAACACTACGATGTTGTGAAAATTAAACATTTAATACAAATCTCTTCTGATTTTTAGGAGTGCTTTATTTAGAGAGCAAAATTCTGTTTTAAGCAGCAAACAAAAATCTCAGCCTTTCCCACAATACCTTCCTCTCATCTTTGCCTCTAAAATATAACAAGCTGTTAACCTTGACTTTTGCTGTCGAGATTTATATTATCACTTGAAAAGCAAAATAAGGTTGCTTCTTACTCCTCAAAAATCAGAGCCTTCCTCCGGTTATGTTCCTCCCTGGTGTTCAAATGCTGGAACCGTGTGGCATTCTAGGCACTTCCTTAAGACACCTTTTAAAAACTCTGATAGTGATTTGATATACAAAAATGCACTTGAATGTTTTAATAATTCAAATGTGTTCATAGTGGAAAGTTAAGTTTTTCTTTGAGATGTGGTTTGTGACCTGCTCCCTGCTTTTTAGGGCAGATAGGTAACACTTCCTCCTGAAATGGGCACATTTTCTTATTGCTAAGGGAAACAATGTGGTTTGGGGTTTTTTTAGCCTCTTTTCCCCCCCCTTCCTATGCATGCTACACTTTAATAATACTAAGTTCTTCTTTATCCTTTTATGAGTGGGTGAAGTCTCATGATAAATGCCTCTGAAATGTCTATTTGCTATGAAGATTTCATTTTATCAGGGATGCCAACTCTTCAAAAAGGGAACTAGGACATGTCAGGTATCTACTTTTCACAAAGTCTCTGGTGAAAGATCTCCATGAGTTTCAGAGGTTCATTTAACTACAGATAAGTGAGCTGAAATGGTGAAAAACTGATTGTAAACATTGCTCTAGAATGACATTTCTAAATTAGGTTCCCCCCTCCTCCTTTTGGGGATATTATTCCAGGGGTTCAATTTTTGAATCACTGTGGGAGGCATACTACTTCGCTGACTTAAATTTGCCTGCAATTGGGAAAATATGTGATTGATTTAACACGGATTAGAGCTAGGAGGCAGTGTTTCTTTATTATGAAGATACTGGGAGCAGTTTTTACTAGAACACTCATTGTTTGGTATAGGGTAAAAGTTATGAAAAGGTGTTCTGAAGACTGGGTTACTTCATTTGCAAAGAGTTAAAGTAGGTAAAGCACTACACGTACTGTGCTCCCAAAGAAAAGCCAGCTTTTTCTTTGGTAGTTGTCAGATAGTTTGCCTTTGTCCTTTGCTTCTCGCCATTACCTTTTCACAGACTTAAATTTGCTCACTAACCATTAAAATGCTTCACTGGCTTATTTATTCTGCTTTAAATCGGATCTTTCAACCCTGCAAAAGTGGCTTCTGAGAGGGGGAGAAAAAAACCTTTAATTTCTCCCCCCCTTTCCCCCCCGATAATCCTTTTTTGTAACAAAAATGCAAGTAGAGAAGTGGATTTTCTGCAGTTCTATCTGTTGGCATCATGTCCTGGGTTCTGGCTATCTCAGCGTCCTTCTCTACTCTGACTGCAGCAGTTTGTCATGTGCTGTGGACTGTTGTTTGCTGCTAAGAAAAAAAAATACAGTGACTTTTTTCAGTCATTCCTACCCCTTAGAGTGCTTTGACTGGTGCTCTTTCATTCCCTTCAGAAATATTTAAGGTTCCATTTTTTGTTTTGTTTTATCATGGACACTACAGGAAAGATAACTAAAGTGTGTTTTAGTTGGGTTGTATCATTGTTGTTTCATCTGAAGACTATTTGGCGTGCGGTCTTCTCCCTTTCTCTCCCCTCACTTCATCTTTCTTTTTTAAAAAAATTGCCTCCTTTTGGTCTGTTCCACTTCATGAAAAGCTGTATCCTGTTAGCTTGTCTGCCTTTCCTCTTCCTTTGGTACTGGTGGTCTCTGTACCTGGTCTCCCTTTTGTAAGGAGGAAGCTGGAGAGTTATCTCCCTCCCATAACCGAGGTGAAGGAATATGGCAGCAAGGGGAAGACTTCAGAGAGGAAATGTCTGAGCATAGTATCTGTGATATCATGCTTTGCCTTATCAAAGAAAGTGAGGGACAATGTGCTGTGTGTGGTGACTATTTTCAGTTTTTAACACTGTATTTGGCCAAGAGCAAACACATTTGTTGCATAGAGTGCATAAAAATGTCCTAATAAATCAAAGGAATTTTTTTTCCTTATGCTTCCTATATTTCAATGGAGAAGGCTGCTCACCCTGCTTAGATAAGTTCTTGATATATGGTGTCTTTTTACAGAATTGTTATTTTTGGCTTCATTTTGGTAGTGAAGTTATACTTTTGAAAGCATTTCACACTTGTCTGTGGCCACCCCTTTAATGTGTTTTTCTTGCAGTTGTTGAATGTAAGAGTAGACATGTTACCAGTGACTATTTCCCCCCCTTTTGCTCAAGGCATAACATCTCCGAACACAGAGGACACTGTGCTGAAAAGGGAAAACATACTTTATGAGGGACAGCCCAGTATATGAGAAGCCTCTCAAAAACTTTGTTGAAAGATTTCTGGATGTCCCAGTCCTTTGCATTTCTGGGGTGTTCTCTTGGTCACCTCATGCACATCTATAAGCTGTAATTGGCGATGTCTGTTTTCTTTTGCAAAGACAGTAGCAAATGCTTTCGTAGATGTTTTGATAACTTCCTTTTTTTTCTTTTCCAGGCCTCCAGTAGTGCAGGGAATCTGGGTGTGCTTATTCCTGTTATTGCTGTGGTGAGTATCCAATGGCTTGATTGTTGCAGACAGAATAATTTTTCTCACATATATCAAATATTGGTGCTATTTCATGGTTAAATGGTTTGATTAACAACTAATACAGAGAAATATAGCAGTATTGCAAAATAATATTTCTTGCTTTAGGGGTGGGGGGAAACATGTTTAATAATGACATATGTTGTAAAATAAGTAAGCTTTTGTGATTGAGGGTTGCTAGTCACGAATTCAAGAGATTCATGAGCTCAATAATACCACAGGGGATATTTCTTTGAATAGTGTTTGGCATGCAATGCGATAAACAGCATGTATGTGTAGCCTGAAGAGAAAAGTGAAAACCAAACGTTAATAGAAACAGAGTTAAAAATAAACCTTAGTTTGGCAGCACAATGAGTTCTTCTTCATAAAAGGAAAAAACTAAAACCAACCAAACAAAAAAACCCCTCAAAACAAAAGCATAAAAAAAAATCCACCCAAAAAACCCAAACCAAAACAAAAAGAATCATTGAAAAAGGGGGAAGGAAGAGGATGAAGAGTCCTGTGTCCTCTGCAACTAGAATTGACTGTCATGCTGAAAGCAATGTAGAACATGTGCAAGGACACTGATGACCGCTCCAGACTCATTTGTATTGATATGTATCTGGTTTTCATCTTAGATGACAACTTTTTCTTGGGGGGAAAAAGATCTTACTTTTTTTTAACAAAGTATAACTACAAATTCAGGCAAAAATTGCTGTGCAAACACTCTAGATCTCCAGCAGAAAACTTGATTTGTCTAAGCTGGGTTTCCAGGTCAGTAAGACTAGTTGCCTAACTGCTGGAACTTCTTAAAAAAAAAAAAAAAGTCTGAAAGATTGTCCTGGTTTTGCTGGGAGATTCCCAGGCCAGCAATGGTCTGCAGGCCACTAGCAGCTTCTAGTCAGCCAGGGCAGCAGACGCGAGTTGGCTCCGGGTGTATGCAGAGCAGAAACATCATGCTCAGTAGAATGGGGGGAGTTTGCTGAGGACGGGGGCTTCTCCTGCTTGGGTCTCTTCCTTCTCCTGAGGAGTGCCTTCCTGTTCATTGTAACTGCCATACCTTTGCTGGGCTGAGTATAACTTTGTATGCTTTCTATTGGCACTGGTATTAGTTTTTCTGTTTCTTTGAATCCATTTTCATTTCAACCCATGGGCCTTCTCTCCTTTTCCCAATCCCCTTCTCTGCTGGGGAGGGGCCATTGGATGACAGAGCAACTGCTATGGCTTAGCCCCTGATATGGCTAAATATAGACAAAGATGTATAAAAAAACCTTAAGCATACTGGAGGGGGGAGAATAAATACTATGTCACTTTCTCCCTCCTGAAGTTGAATTCTTCTCTGAAACTTTTCCTGCACAGCTGGCGGGATGCTGGGGGGAGGTGTGTGACATACTTGCAGTAGGCGTGCCTGCTTCTAACTTGCTCATACTGCACATCGATTAACAAGAGAAAAAAAATCATTCATTTCATGCTCTGCCTTCACAGAACTCTTTACTCAAACTTTTTAACGAGAAGAACCCAAAATTAGCACAAATTAAAGATCAAAGAACTGTTCCTTTCCTTCCCCTGTCTCTTCCACCCGCTTCCAACATAAGCAGCTTGTGAATACAGCAGCAATCACAAGGGCCAGATCCTGGCTTTACGGAGATGTATTTAGATATGTCCTGGATCACTGTTATTCAGGAGGTGCTCAGTTTTTACATGCACTAGCTAGTCCTGTGTGGAGAGAGAAGTTCTTGTGCATAGTATTTTTCATCTGTTGGCAATGCCAGCACTGATTTGAGTGAAAGCAAGATCGTTCCTTGCATATTGAAAAAAGTTTAGTGTTTGTTAGAGACCTCATGTAGCAGTTATGGAAGTACTTTCCTGTTTCAAAATTTCATTGATGATATATTTGTTCTGAATAGCTGGTGATAGCTGCATTTTTCTTAACCAATGTGACCTTTAAATGGAGTCACATATTGCCAGAATCTGAAGCAAGAGTTAATGGTTACATTATGGTTGTTGAAACAAATATTTGACTTTCTTGCACAATGTATGAAGATCATGAGTTTTGAGCAGTAGCTGATTTGCTTTTCTGCTTGAGCTCTTTCTCTCGAATAATTCCTGTCACTTGGGTCTCAAAAAGCCCACATTTCAAATGATCCAGCTCATTTAATGATTGGTAAACTAATTAAATCTGGGGCATTAATATTTAATCCTTTGAATATGCTTTTCTATGTTAATATTGTGAAAACAGGCTGCTGACTTCAGCAAATGCAGTCAGTTAGAAGAACTGAGCTGAAAAGTAAAATCACTGAACAGAATTAGTTCTGTTCTCACTCAAACCAGGACAAATATATATAAAACAATAAAATGTGTTTATGGATGTTAATGATTTCTGTTGTGAACCTTCAGTACTGAAAACTGTCTCCCACATGGTGGGCTTACAAGGAACCATAGCATGAGGCAGGAATAGAGAAATGTCCGAGCTTCCTATTCAATACCAGCTCTTTGTTATCCTTCATCATCTAACACTGATATTTCCTTGGCTGTCATGTAAAAGCTTTGTGTATGAGGCAAATAATTGCAGTAGATGTAGAATTACAAATGGCAGTGTATAAAAGTAAAATGAAATCAGCAAGTTAAACTTAATATCAGAAAACACCTTTTTAGGAGAATTCCTAATCCTTAAAATAACCGTAGGCTTATAGATTAATCAGCATATTTCTGCTAACATGATAGGTTTATTATTTGATACAGCACATAATAAAAATACCGTCGCTGGATAGCGAGGTGTGCTTTTTTAAAAGATCCAATGCAAAGGAAGGTATGTGAAGGTGGGTATGTTCATAGGCTTTAATAACTTGAACATAAGATGCAACTCTGTTCCTTGTACCAAGTAGGCAGTAATATGCTACAGAGTGCAGATGTAATTTAACTTTAAAATGTGAAGCAGGGTTTTGTACAGCATTCGTGTTGTTACCAGAATGATTTAGAAATGTTGCCGTCTTAATTTGATTGGAAAGGTTTTGTCCATTGAATTAAGTATGGAGATTGTATTTGAATTCTTAACAAATTTGCTTGCTATAAATCACACTTTTTTTCTAGAGAGGATTAGGTGAGAGTGAGGCCATGAAAAGAGCATTTTGCTGACTGTTTTCACTATAAAACATATCCTGATGATTTTTATATCATTTATCCGGTTGACCTAATTCTGAAACCTCTTTTACTGATGAAGATGAGAGAATTGTATTGAAACCATACAAGTTAGGTTGGAGAAAAGTAGTGGATCCTTTAGTATTTTATTCATCAAAGACATTTTTTTATCTCCTCTTATTTGGTACACTGGTCCATAGGGTTCATGGTCTGTAAGTGTACTGAACATTAAATGATGCAAGCAAAAGAAAGAATGTAGACACCTCTTTTTCAAGTTATATTATGTAAAATAGCCAGGAGAGTCTTAGGCTTCTAAGACTGATCAGGTATTCAGGATTTCCTATTCCTGGCATCCTAATGCAAATTTTAGAGCTAAACTTCAAGAATCCAGATAGTCTAACTATTTTATTGATTACATTTTATACACTGAAGTAGAACACAAAGTGTAAGTTACTTTGTGATTTATTTTTTTTAATACACTTGTATTGATACACGGCACTAACCATTTTAAATTGCAGTCAAATTACCTACTGCTATGAGTCCATTCCTGTGAAACTACCTGTGGATACTATATTTTCTTCTGATACCAGTGGCTTTTGTACTAGCTAATATGACAATAACATTTCCTTTATGATGCTGGTATATTGACGTGTAATTATACATCTCCTGTATAAGAGCGTGTTGGAGGTGGTCTCTGCTTTTAAGACTTGGCTGGGTTGACAACTCTACCCATGAAGAGAAGGCAACTGGTACGATGCTCATAGATCAGAAACAAAAAGGGGCGGTCGACAGTAAAGCGAATCTGAGTAGAAAGAGGCATGAACCCAACGTTGGTTATTGCTCCAGCCTCTGTGCCTTCCTCATTCACAGTTATTGTGCCTTGATGATTGAACTATTAAAACAAACAACAAACAGGAAAACAAAAAAAGAAATTTAGGATCTCATATAGTCAAATGTTGTGCTCGCAGCCTTCCCCCCCGCCCCCGTGTCTTCCACGTGGCTCCCTTGTGACTCTTTTGCTGGTAACTCCCTGTGTGGCAGCAATCCTTTGATTTTGGGTTGTGAATCAGCCTGTTCACAATGTTTTCAGTGCCTTTGACATCTGATTAAACATGTTTCTTGTTACACAGCTGGAAGAAGACTTAGAGAGAAA